>VYZM01011606.1:39135-81743 GCA_013398915.1 Dromas ardeola | reverse complement strand
GCCGTCTGAATATGAGCCAGCGGTGTGCCCAGGTGGCCAAGAAGGCCACCAGCATCCTGGCCTGTATCAGGAATAGTGTGGCCAGCGGGACCGGGGCAGTGACCATCCCCCTGTACTGGGTACTGGTGAGGCCCCACCTCAAGTGTTGTCTCCAATTTTGAGCCCCTCACCCTAAGAAAGACCTTGAGGTGCTGGAGCGTGTCCCGAGAAGGGCAACGGAGCTGGTGAGGGGTCTGGAGCACAAGTCTGGTGGGGAGCGGCTGAGGGAGCTGGGGGTGTTCAGCCTAGAGAAAAGGGGGCTGAGGGGAGACCTTCTCGCTCTCTGCAACTCCCTGAAAGGAGGGGGTAGCCAGGGGGGGTCGGGCTCTTCTCCCAAGGAACAGGCGATGGGACAAGAGGAAACGGCCTCAAGTTGCACCAGGGGAGGTTTAGGGTGGATATTAGGAGAAACTTCTTCCCCGAAAGGGTTGTCAAGCATCGGAACAGGCTGCCCAGGGCAGTGGTGGAGTCGCCATCCCTGGAGGGATTTAAAAGCCGGGCAGACGTGGTGCTGAGGGACACGGGCTAGTGGTGACTTGGCAATGCTGGGTTAACAGTTGGACTTGATGATCTTAAAGGTCTCTTCGAACCAACACATTTCTCTGATTCTGTCTGTGCTCACGTCCTCTTCGTTCTCCTCAGAGACAGATCCTCTGTTCCCTCCCTTGGGAGATCTGCTCTCTTCCCATTGGGGACCGCCCTTATCCCCACCATGGCCCTCTGTGCCAGTTCAGATCCCCTCCGTCCCCCTCCTGGCACGCTCAGATGCCCTCTAGGCTGATTCATTGTTTTTGAGGACCTCTCCCCTTCCTTCTCCAAGCACTCAGAGTTCCTTGGATCTTCTCATGCAAACTCTGATTCCTGTTCATCCCACGTCCTCCCAAGGGTGCACAGATCTCTTCCATCCCCACTCACGTGTGTTCAGATCCTTTTTCTTCCCCACAGCTCACTCCGATCCTTCCTGCTTCCATCTTGGCATACAGAGATTCCCTCTACACCCCTGTTCTGCAGGATCCAATCCCTTCCACTCCCACCCAAGCATCCTCATAGACCATCACTGTTAGTAAGCATTCAAGATCTACTCTCTTTCCTCCTCTGGATCTTCAGGTCCCCTCCTTTCTTCTCCACACATGCTCCTATAGCGCTGCCCTCGTCCGCTCCATCTCCCTTCACGTGCACAGACCGAGCGGAACGGAGAAAAGTGGGCACATGGCAGGGAGCAGTCGGGATCAGAAAGCGCGGAAGGGAACTTCTTTCAGTTTTATTTACAAAACTTCTAGTTTTTGACTGGACAATGAATTAGGGTTCAGGTGAAGATACACTTCACCCCACCCCTCTTCCACTTTACTGGGTTTATCTACAAATTCCAGCCTCCAGGTGAATCTGGGATGACACAAACACTCATTTACAGTTGAGTAAGTTGAAAAAAAGTTGTTGAATAATCTAGCTGAAATATATCACAGAAATCACCAGTCAATTTGGCAATTCTTCCCCTGCAGTCCTTGTCATCCCATGGCAATAGGAGCCCAAAACCTTGCAGTCCAGCTAATATTTTACAAATATTTTTCCCCGTTTAGGAGTTCTCAGAGCTGATGCTCCGACTCTCCTCCTGCAGCTGCGATGCTGTGGTGTCTCCAGGCGAAGCTACATTTAAGTACCCAATCTCTGAAGGTTGAGACGGCGATAAGCAAAAGGATGAGTCTTGGCTTTCAGCTTCTCCTTCAGGCTTCGTGTCTTGCGTGGCCTTCAGGGTGCTGAGAGAGTCTGGTGGTTCTCGGGATGGGAAGCTGAAAACAAATTTTGTCTCTTAAGTCATTCTGCAAACTCTGCCTGAGCCTCTGCCACCTGCGCAGCCCCAACGCTCCTCCCAACATCTCTGTGAGGCAGCGCAGGGCGACAGTCAACGCCTTTCGCTTGGAATAAGGCTCTGCTACTCTTCCTCCAGCCAAGCAGCTGATGGCCCTCATCTACCCCAGAACCTACTCAGATTCTCCGCCACCTTCAATAGCACCCAAGGCTGTAACCAAGCCTGCCGTGCTGCGTCTCCTGCAAACAGGGTTGCAGAGTCCTTCTGCCTTCCCCTTGCCTGTTTTGGCACACGTCGTGGTGCTCCTGGCTACACCGGTGGAGAAGGAGCTCAAGCTCCCTCCTGCCCCATGGCCTGGGAGGTGGGTCATGCAGCTCTGGGCAACAGAGGTCCTCTGAACCTCGTAACCTCTTGTGTAAAGACACTCCTCCAGAACCACTGGGCACCAAGCTGATTTCTAAATCCCACAGTTCTAAACCCCCCGACATATTTTGAAAGTTTTACTTCTCCACCCCATTAGTTACATAGAGTCTTTTTAATACCATTTTCCATATAATTTGACAAAAAAAACCCAAACCAAACACTAAAAAAAAGACCCTTGGAGGTGAAGCACATGGTGGAGCAGCCAAAACGCTCAACTTCTCCCTCACCACATGCAGAGAGGCATTCCCTGCCTCCTCCTTTTACCCCACAGTACCTGGCACGGGGAGATGGCAACACCTTACTCTGTAGTTGGCGTTCGGAGAAGTTAACACTCTTCGAGTCCTGGAAGGAGGAACAGAGACTTTCAGAGGAGGAGGTGCAGCTCGGACCCCAAATTTCAACATACAGTCCTGGTCTTCAAAGAGCCCCCAGCTCCACTGACAGTTTTCCCCAAGAATTCCAGCCCCACAGTGGTACTAAGCATAGATTTGTCCTTTGGGTCTGAATTTAAACTAAAAAAAAACAACCCACCCCTAACTAGCCCAGGTGAAACAAAGAGAAAGAAATAAAACACAGTGGGACACACAAGCAGCTCTTTCTGCCAGGCCCCAGGCAGCACTTTCATCCTTAACAGCCCATTTCCAACCAAACTGGGTTCCCTCCAAATTTCAAAATGTACCAATAAACTTCCAAATCCACCTGTTTTATTTGAAGAGTCGTTGAAACACAATCTTTGATTTTCGTTGATTTTTCTCCATTTCGCCCCCCAAAGTTCTTCACTAACTTGGTCAATCCAAAACAGAGCTATTAGGTAAGGAACATTCAGCTCAATGTAGCCGATATTATTGGTCAGCTTGGTCTGAAGATTTTTGGCTTACAGCAGTAACATTCCCAACCCCACTCCTCTGGGTTATTTCTCCTAATTTTAAAGCTAACTTTAAAACTAAGGTCCTTTAACAACTCTAAATCCACAAAAGAGCCAAAGTGAAAATTCTGTCCTTGTGCAAAAAGATCTCATCATGCAGCAGCTGGGGGATGGAGCTGGTTATGGAAGCGTATTGAGCTTCCAGCTCCCCAAAGTCCCTCCTCACCGACAAAGCCGTTGCCACCTACTGTGTGTTTGGTGCCCCTTTCCATCCCAACCGAAGGATCCATTCGGCCCTTCTCCGGCACCCTCAGCTGCAGCTACAAACACCAACCCGCACTCGCAGGAGACATCAGCTCCTGCAGCCTCTCCGCTGAGACCAAGCCCTCTCCGAGTCTCACCTCTGTGTTGGGAGCGTGGATGCTCCTGGGCGCGCGCTGCGAGGTGGGCGCGTGGCTGGAGAGCTGGAGTTTGCTCTCGTGCAGCCGCACGTTCTCCTCGTCCGGCATCTTCACTCTGAGCACGTCACACATACAAGGCACGAGTTATTTTCCTTCTGGCCACGCTACGTTTTCAAAGGACATTTTCAACTTCAGACCCTTTGGCCTCCACAGCCTTCAGCTGGATGCTGAGGGCTTTGATGGGGAAAGAGGCTAATTACATCCCACAGCAATTAAAAGCCACAGCGCTAGTGACTGGGGCACAGTTCAGGCTTTCCTCTGGATTTCTTAAGAGAAATAGGCATAAAACCAGAGAAAGGCTGGGAAGAGGCGGGCTCCCAGAGGTGTGGGGATCATTAAGTACCCACCTGCTCTGCAGGGTGGCAATTGTGGACCGGTTGCTCCATGGTGTCTCCTCTTGGTCCGTTATTTTCTGGAGGAGCCGTCGTCTTTCCTGGAGTAATTTCTCATTCTCAGCAGTGATCTGTGCGATCAGCACCTTGCCCTGCGCAGCGTTGCAGAAGGAAATAAAAACCAGGGGTTACGCTTCGCTCTTCTCTCCCCTCTGTAAACCTCAGAGCGCTTGACCAAAGGTGCCACCACCCAACGCGTTCACTCCTAGAAGCAATGCGCTATTTGATGTAACATACCCCAAAAAGAGACTTTTTGAGTCACTTCCCAGCGGTAATATTTGTGAGGCAAAAGAAGATGGAGCTTAGGCAGTTTCTGAGTGGATCTGGGGACACGGGCTCCCCCGAGGGCAAACCTGAGGCAGGAATTTCCTTTCAGTTTTTTATTCCTATGAGGACAGGCTGGTGGCCCTCAGCACTGCCAGCGGTTTCCTGGGACAGCGTCAGCAGAGCTCTCCATGCTCCGACAGTCTGGTTGTGCAGTGCCATCCCATCGCCTGCAGACCAGCTCTTCCTAAACCTCATTTCCTTCTTTCCTAAACTGCATTTCTTTTTTGGAAGAAGGGATGCTCCAGGGACACTGTACCCGCCTCCCCTGCCTTCCCTTGATGTGTTCTCTCACCTTTTCCACTTGGAGCTTTGACTCGCTGAGCTCATTTTCAAGCTGCTTGATTCTGCTGTCCCTTTGCTTCACCTCGTGGATAAAGGTCTCCTTGGCTCTGCGGATCTTGTCCTTGTGGCGGAGCTGCATTTCGTTGTATTTCCTGGGGAGGCAGAGAGACCAACATCAGGCTGTGAAATGCTTTTGTCTTCTGGGTCAAGAGCAAGGCAGGAGACCTCCTCTATTTATTCAGGCTTTTCAAAGCCTGAACTGGGAGCCTCGGCCGTCTCCCCAGCTCCCTTTTGGCTGCGCAGCCAAAGGCGGAATGAGCACACGGACTTTCCGGACTATGTCTTTCACTGATCAGTTTGGGGTTTTTTTTTGTTGCAAAGGTTACAGTGTTAAGGGTCAACCAAATGGAAAGTGATTGAGGAAAAAGGACCCAAAACATTCCCAAAACCGCCCCCCAGCTTTACAACTCCTTGTGCTCACCCTTCTGGGCTCTTTGTACCAACCAGAGTTATAAAGTCACCAAAACTGGAAGTAACAGGGAAAGGGGAAGATGCGTATTTGGGTGGGGATGTGGATGGTTAAAGCGAAGTACTTGTGTATGGGGGGAAAAAGCAGACAAAGACGAATCCTAAACAGCAAGGGGCAGGCAAACAGGCTGCAGAAAAAGCTACTTCAGTGGGCACTTCTTAGAGCTGCGACACTGGGGTTAAATATTTGTCGCTACTGAGACTTGCGATCATTGCTCTTCCCCTCAGTCTTGTCCCATTCAGGCAGCGTTCTTGTTTATTTTTATCCAGTTGGGATAGAAGGGAAAATAATATTAAAAAAAAAGAGAAATCTCTACCAGGATATTTGCCCACATTTGCTTAAAACTCATGTCAAAAAGGCTACCTATGCTTCTAATGAAATCAAAAGTGCTCTGGGGAGAACCAAGCAGCTCCATGGAGCATCTCTGCCTGTGCCAGACCCCAGCCAGCAGCACTCGCAGCCCTCCCTCGGCACAACTTGGTTTTCTGCGCTGCCTTCAGCTGCCAAGGAGAGCAGGACAGCAGACAGGCCACGCACAATGTAATCGCATGCCGGGGTGTCAGGGTAAGGCAGATCTCTCCGTGCTAAATGCCTCGAACAGGAGAGAGGAGAAAGGCTACAGAACAGTCAAGTCCAGTGTCACTGCCAAGCACACGAACAGCAATTCCTGGGTAGGATTTTCTGTGTCTGCACATCCCCTGCTGCTGCATTCGTTACCTGACGTACAGATCCTTCTGGTTCAGGAGACGAATTCCTTCCTCGTAAAGGGCTTTGTTTTCCTCCTTCAGCAGTGAAAGTTGCTCTGAAAGCTTCTGGTTCTCCTTCTGACACTGGAGGTGCTGGAAAACATCTGTTTTTTATTTGTGTGCACGTGTGTCCTCAGCTGTAGGGGTCCCTCTGCCTCCTTTCTCTCTGGTATCCAGAGCTCCTCTGTCATAAATCCCGGCGGTTCCCACTACAGACAATATCCATCCGTTCTGCCCCACAAGGCCACTGCCTCCTCCCTTTAAAGAAGGGGGAGCATGGGTTTCTGTGCTGCTGGGGAGCTGTGGGCTTCTACAGGGCAAGGAAAGGTAACGCATCCTCCCAGACAGCGGACTCTGCCAAAGTATTCCTGCAAAAAGCTCCATGGTCTGCAGGAAAAGGGGAAGGGAGAGGGCAAGAAGAGGAAGAAGCTACCAACTCCTCCTCCGGTGCCCTCAGAGCTGCATCCCCAGGAAACCTATGCGAGATGGGATGGTGCTTTTTCTCCAGCTCCTCTATAAATGGTGGGATCTGCAAGGGCTCAGCACCTGGCTGGATGTGGCCATATTTCAGCAGTTCCCAGGCACAGATTTCACACTGGGATGGTCCCGTTTTCCCCTAGAGCTCAGTGGTCTGCTCTGGAGTCAGTCACCAGCCCAGCACCACCCTGGGTGATGAGGACCAGCTGCAGCTCACCTCGCTCGAGTCAGTCTTCCTCTCGTCTTCGAGGACGTGCAGGGTCTTGGCCTGCAGCTCCACGTGCATCTTGGCCAGTGACGCCTCCGTCTCCCGCGAATGCCGGAGCTGCTGCCGCAGCTCCTCCACCTGCTGCTCCAGGAGCTTCCTAAAAACACGTTGGTGTGACAGTGAGACACTGATGTGGAGGCCAGCCCGTGACGCGCCACCGTGAATTCAAGACTGGCTTGTGATCTAAAAACAACATCACATTGCTCTGCACGTGCCCTGGGCAACACTGAGGGTGGAAAGAAATCAGTATATCCTGGTTGTCCCCACGTCCCAGGGCAAAGGGTGCACAATGTATCTGGCATCATCAATGCCAGCTGCGCAAGAAAGGGGACTGCTGGCATCTATGGGGTAAGTCAAATCACTGGGCTGGCAGGAGGGGCCACGCTCCTTCTGAGGCAGCTGAAGTCTCCAAAAATATTTTAAATCTCAAAGAGGGATCCTGTGGAGCTCTGCCAGAGACATTGGCAGGTGAAAAGGAGAGGCAGGAGGTGAAACCAGTGGTGCAGTGACTCCATGAGTCCAGCTAGGGCCAGCTCGGAGCTGCAGGGGTTACAGCAGGCTGGCACAGCAGCATTTCACAGAATCACAGACTGGCAGGGGTTGGAAGGGACCTCTGGAGATCACACAGTCCAGCCCCCTGCCAGAGCAGGGTCACCCAGAGCAGGTGGCACAGGAACGCGTCCAGGCGGGTTTGGGATGTCTCCAGAGATGGAGACTCCACCACCTCTCTGGGCAGCCTGTGCCAGGGCTCTGCCACCCTCACAGGAAAGAAGTTCCTCCTCATGTTTAGGTGGAACTTCCTATGGTCAAGTTTGTGCCCGTTACCCCTTGTCCTGTCCCTGGGCACCACTGAAAAGAGCCTGGCCCCATCCTCCTGACACCCGCCCTTTCAGTATTTATAAGCGTTGATAAGATCCCCCCTCAGTTGTCTTTTTTCCAGACCGAAGAGACCCAAATCCCTCAGCCTTTCTTCATCAGAGAGATGTTCCTGTTCCCTCATCATCTTGATGGCCCTTTGCTGTCCCCTCTCCAGCAGTTCCCTGTCCTTCTGGAACCGGGGAGCCCAGAACTGGACCCGGTGCTCCAGATGTGGCCTCCCCAGGGCAGCGCAGAGGGGGAGGATGACCTCCCTCCACCTGCTGGCCACACTCTTCTTGATGCCCCCCAGGATGCCATTGGCCTTCTTGGCCACAAGGGCACATTGCTGGCTCATGGTCATCCCGTTATCCACCAGGACTCCCAGGTCTCTTTCCACCGAGCTGCTCTCCAGCAGGTCGGCCCCCAACCTGTACTGGTGCAGGGGGTTATTCCTCCCCAGGTGCAGCACCCTACACTTGCCCTTATTGAATTCCATAAGGTTTCTCTCCGCCCAACTCTCCAGCCTGTCCAGGTCTCTCTGTATGGCGGCACAGCCTTCTGGTGTGTCAGCCACCGTCCCCCCCAGCTTTGTGTCATCAGCAAACTTGCTGAGGGTGCTTCTCTATCCCCTCATCCAAGTCGTTGATGAAGATATTGAAGAGGACTGGGCCCAGTACTGACCCCTGGGGAACACCACTCGTCACTGATCTCCAACTAGACTCTGTGCCCCTAATCACCACCCTCTGACCTCTGTCTTTCAACCAGTTATCTATCCACCCCACTGTCCATTCATCCAACCCCCACTTCCTAAGCTTCCCTATGAGGATGATTTACTGGCACACACCTCCCCCCGCACGCAGCACAGGCCTCACCCAGCTCCGGGTACCTTTTCAGCTGCTCCTCGTGAAGTTCTTGCTGGACACGAGCTTCATTTTCTCGGGCCTCCTTCAATTCCTCCTCCAGGAGTTTCTTGTCTGAAACATGGGCCTCTGCCAGCAGCAGTTGGTGTTGGGAATCTTTTAGCTTTTGCTGGAGTTTTGAAATCTCGGATTAAAATTGGACACGGATTAAACTTTCTGAATTTATAGGCCAGCATTTGAATCCAAGGGATTCAGATCCCTTCAATCCTTCGGTATATGAGTCATGGGAATGAAAGATTTGCTTCCTTCTACTCAAAAGTACTTCTGCATGTCTTTGTGGCAAAGTCCATTAAAAGTAAAACCTTTCCAGCGGCTACCAGATTCTGGATCAGACACTACGTCATGAACTAGCAACAATCCTTTTTGCACCTAATTTTGTCCTGCACACTTCAAAACCGAATCCAACGATTACTGCAGGAACACGGCAGAATCGATGCCACGGAAAACACAAGCTTTTGCCACTCGCCAGACTGCAAACGCCAGCAAACCTCCTCGGCAAGAAGATGATCCGGGCTCTCCGCACCTGCCAGCCCTGCCACCAGTATTCCTGGAGATACTGAGCTTTAGGGACAGGAGTTGAGCTGTCAGATTTGGCTTCTGTTGTCTTGATTACACTCCCACTAATAACAGACATTTTTCCTAAACTATTTAGCCAAGTGATCTCAGAACAGCCTAGAAAAATGGACTGCAGGGGAGCGATTCGTGAGCTTCTTTTTTCTGAACTCTAGTTGCATGAAACTGCTAAGAACGTAACTCCTCTTAACTTAGCCCGCGCTGACGAGTTACCTTTTTTTGTGCTTCGCATACTTTGGATTTCTCCTGGGCAAGTTTCTCTTGCAGACTGCCCTGCAGTTTATCAGCCTGGGAGCACTTCAAGAGCTCTTGTTCCAGCTCTTTGACCTTCTGCTGGCTTTTTTCCCACTGGGCTGAGAGGGAGGAGCACGTTTCAGTTGTGTCCGAGAGTTTTGCCCTGGCTTGCTTCAGCTCAGCTTTGACCTGAGTTTCAGAAGAGGAAATCAAGTCTGTATTTCAACATGTATCATCTGAAACGTCTTGATTAGGAAAGGGGCAACAGGATTAGCAGAGAGCGAACAGAATACAAGAGAAACACATGGAGCAAGTACAGCACACACGTTTTGTTTGGAGGCAGTGTAATTTCCATGAAGCTGAGGCAGAGCACGCTTGAGAGCCCCAGGGACTGTGCAGCCAGATGTAAACAAGGTCCAGTCTGTTGAAGTGTCCAGTTGGAGGCCTGTGACGAGTGGTGTTCCCCAGGGGTCAGTACTGGGCCCAGTCATGTTCAATATATTCATCAACGACCAGGATGAGGGGACAGAGTGCACCCTCAGCAAGTTTGCTGATGACACAAAGCTGGGGGGGACGGTGGCTGACACAGCAGAAGGCTGTGCCGCCATACAGAGAGACCTGGACAGGCTGGAGAGTTGGGTGGTGAGGAACATCATGAAATTCAACAAGGGCAAGTGTAGGGTGCTGCACCTGGGGAGGAATAACCCCCTGCACCAGCACAGGTTGGGGGCTGACCTGCTGGAGAGCAGCTCTGCAGGGAAGGATCTAGGAGTCCTGGGGGACAACAGGATGACCATGAGCCAGCAATGTGCCCTGGTGGCCAAGAAGGCCAATGGTGTCCTTGGGGGCATTAAAGAGAGCGTGGCCAGCAGGTGGACGGAGGTCATCCTCCCCCTCTGCTCTGCCCTGAGGAGGCCGCATCTGGAGCACCGAGTCCAGTTCTGGGCTCCCACGTTCAAGACAGACAGGGAACTACTAGCCTCCAGCAGAAGCTGCAAAGATGCTGAGGGGACTGGAACATCTCTCTGCTGAGGAAAGGCTGAGAGACCTGGGTCTGTTCGGCCTGGAGAAGAGAAGGCTGAGAGGGGATCTCATCAATACCTAAAGGGCAGGTGTCAGGAGGATGGGGCCAGGCTCTTTTCAGTGGTGCCCAGGGACAGGACAAGGGGCAACAGACATAAACTGGACGCGTTCCTGTCCAACCTGCTCTAGGTGAACCTGCTTTGGCAGGGGGTTGGACGAGACAATCTCTGAAGGTGCCTTCCAACCCCAACCATTCTGTGACTCTAAAATCAGCACCTCAGACCTCCCATAGCTTGCAGAATGATGTGATGCTGTCTTCCAACAGTTCTCCCTGCTCTGTTCCTACCTTGGTGCATTCCTGTTGGAGCAAGAGGTTTTGCTTTTGTAAGTCGACGTTCTTCTCCCTTTCGTATCTCAGCTCCCTCTCAGCTGAGCTGCACAAGTTCTGAACACGACGCAAGTCCTGCCGCAGTTGCTGCATTTTTTCCTCCTGCTGCTGGAATCTCTCATCAGACGGACTCTGCAGGAACAGCAAAACAGCACAGGTTACATGGAAATTAACTTCAAGGAAAGATAAAGACTCGTAATTAAGAAAGGTACAGGTATGCCAGTAGGATTTAAGGGCATTTAAGTAGGAAGATGGGCAGAGCCAGGCAAGCATTTCTTCTGTGTCTTCCTCCCTATCCTGTCCATCCCCTCCGAGAAGCTGATACAACTCTTGAGGTCAAGGGAGAACACGCAATAACCTGGATGAGGGAACAAATCCCTGTTAAATCAAACCTGCCAAACAAAAGCAAAACCGCCCAGGTTGCTCTTAACTCTTGTGCCAGAGTCTCACTATGGCAGCTAAGCAAGGAGCAGCCCATCCAGCCACAGCTCCCAGCGGCAGCAGGAACAAGGCGAGTCCTGGCAGCGGTACAGGAACAGACACACTGGCACAATGCGACAGCAGCCTGGACACCATGAGGTGGTCACCGATGGTCTGTGATGGCGTTCAGAAGATAATTGAGCTTGTTGGTTCACCCATCTTCTTGCAAGTGCCTGGTACACAGACTAAAAGCTCTTCCCGGGTTTGATGTACCAAACCCCTCCTTCCCAGCATCGCTTTCATTCATCTGTCGATCTGCGTTCCCGCTTTGTGTCTTCACCCTCTGTTCCTGGGACCAGATGAAAACCACTGCAGGTCAAGCGTCCCTTCTCAGATAAATCCTCAGATAAAGTCCCATGCTGGCAAGTCTGGATCCAGCACTGTGGGATCTGGCAATGGTATTTGTCCTCAAGATCAGTTAGGTTTCGGCGGGTTTTTCCCCCACCTGCTTCTGTCGGAATCCTTTTTCAGCATCCTCTCCACACCTTGTATCTTGCTTTGGCCTGCTCTAACTGTACAGATTTGCTGATTCTTGGTATCAGCGTGACTCTGATCCTCTCCACTCAAGCCTACAGGCCACCCCGTCCCCTCTTCTCTTCCAAACTCTTGCATATAATCCTTGCTCCTCCTCAGACTCCCTGTCCCGGGTACCTTCATCATTTCTTCCCCTTTTGGCAGGGCTAGCTGCTCTTCCTTTTCTTTTTTAGATCACACGGTAAGAAAGGTGATTCTACCCCTCTACTCCGCTCTGGTGAGACCCCACCTGGAGCACTGCGTGCAGCTCCAAAGCCCTCAGCACAAGAAGGACATGGACCTGTTGGAGCGGGGCCAGAGGAGGCCCCGGAGACGCTGGGAGGGCTGGAGCCCCTCTGCTGTGAGGACAGGCTGAGAGAGCTGGGGGGGTTCAGCCTGGAGAAGAGAAGGCTCCGGGGAGACCTTCGAGCCCCTTCCAGTCCCTCAAGGGGCTCCAGGAAAGCTGGGGAGGGACTCTGGATCCGGGAGGGGAGCCATGGGACGAGGGGGAATGGCTTTACACTGCAAGAGGGGAGATTGAGATGAGATCTGAGGCAGAAATTCTTGGCTGTGAGGGGGGGGAGCCCCTGGCCCAGGTTGCCCAGAGCAGCTGTGGCTGCCCCATCCCTGGAGGGGTTCAAGGCCAGGTTGGACGGGGCTTGGAGCAACCTGGGCTGGTGGGAGGGGTCCCTGCCCAGGGCAGGGGGTGGCACTGGGCGGGCTTTAAGGTCCCTTCCAACCCCAACCATTCTATCATTTTATAAATTGCATTTAAAATACAGCTAAACACAGTGATAAACACGGGTCTTGCCTGCAGCTGGCAGAGCAATTGGAGAGCAGTAACTGAGACAGGGGCAGGGGCAGCAGCAAAACCCAGCTGCTGGTGAGCGGCCGCTGCAGGGCAGCAGTGGTGGGATGAGGTCAAGCGCTGGAGTGGAAGAGCAGAAAATCGCAAGGAGGAGCAGGGAAGCGGAACAGCTTCTGCCTACAGCAAGAGCAAGCCTTCTGTGGGAACAGCAAGCCAGCTCTGTCGTTCACAGTCCAAACAGGAGTTGAGAAAGAGTTCCAAAAAGGTTTAAAACATCATTGAAGGACTGTCTCACTCATTTCTTTCATGAGCTCTAAAAGGGTCATTCAGTTTATCCAAGTTCCCACTATGTCCAAAAACCCAACAGAAGGAAATGGTGACATTCATAATTTCCAAACATTTTCCCCAAGGAAATCAGCCAGCCTCCTCTCCCCCCTGCATGCTAACACTACAGGACTGGCCTCTGGTCCACTTTAATTAGGTTTTGCCACTAAATTAGTGAAAAAAAAAAAAAGTACGATGCAGATGGCAAAGCTGCCCATACCTGTTTAACGCTCCCATCTAAACTGCCTGCAGATCTCTGCGCCTCAAGAAACCTGCTCTCTCTATGCGCCATGCCTTGATTCATCCTCAAAGTGTCGTCAAGCGTGCTCTCGCCCTGCTCCCGGGCAGTCAGGGTATCTTGTTTTAGCTGGGCAATTTCTTCCAGTAACAACCGTTTTTCTTCATTGCTCTCTTTTAGCTGCTTTTCTAGCTCCTCCCTCTTCTTGTTGCTTTCTAGTAATTCAGAACTTGAAGGAGAAATAGGAAAGGAGAGAGATAACGATAAACATCCGAGGGAAACCACTCTCTCAAGGGGAAAAACTTGGGATACGAAAGTCCAGAGAAACATTTGAGGCAATGCTCAAGTATCTCAGGAGGCTCCAAAGGGGATTTAATCCAGGGCCTAGAAGTTCTGGGCAAGGGTCAGTCTCCCCTGGACACTGACCCACAGAAAAATATGTGTCCAAAGGGCCAGCTCTCAGCCATTCATGAGTAGTTAACTGCTGGCTGAGGAAACACTCGCGCGGAGCCGCGTGAGCTGGCCCGCGCTCACAAGCAGCGAGCAGCGCTCGCACCATGCTTTGCTCTATGGAAGCATGGGCTCAGCTCTCCCGATCAAGCTGTCTGACTTATCTTATCCAAACTATATGCCCTTACAAGCTAACCTACCTGCCTCATCCTGGTTTTTCTTTATCTCAGTACCTAGTTATCCAGGTAATTGAGCTGACTGGAACTATATTGGATTTAATCCAAGAGGCTGGGCATGGATGCTGCAAGTTTGTATTGCTCTAACGAAAAAGGGGAGTCAGGGGACATGTAAGATCTTTATTTCCAACCCCGACGCCTGCTGACACCTGCCCTCCAAGGACAACTGAAACCCACAGCAGGATGCGTAGCATCAGCTGCCGGCAGCAGTTCGCCCCAGGGAGCCCAAGCCCACGGTGGGAGCTCTTTGGGACCATGGACTCCAAGAGAAGCAGCCCCCTCTCTCAGGACAGCTCTCACCTATACCGTTCAGAATCTGGAATAGCTACAGAAAAAAAAAAAAAAAAAGGTTTACTCCTGACTGATCATGATGTCACTGAGGGAAATGCTTATCCACCACAATCTCTACAGAGTGCCGATTACACAGCAAGGAAGATACAAAGCTGCTGTGCCCGTTTCTGCCACAAGCAGCCCTACGGAGATTTTTAAAAAGACTAAAAAAATTAGTCAGCAAAGATAAGGAGCAGAAAATACCACGGGTCTTGTTAAGGTTTACCAGAGCAGTTCTTGTTCATCTCTCAAGTTTTTGATCTGTTCTTCCAAAAATACTACTTTAGCCATCTGTTCTTCGTATGTCTTTTCATCTGTACAAAGATCTTCATGTTTCTGCTCAACTTTGTAAATCTGTTCTCTTTCCTGTAGATATTCAGAGACCTGTAAGGTCAGAAAACACCACGACTCTCATTTTCTTTGGCCTCATGGAAACCTTTTGAGCAGTATAAGACAATCTGGGGATTCCATCAAGACATGGCTTGTGATTCTGTAGCTAAATTATTGTAGTTCTTCACCCTTGACGATACACGTGCAAGTCCTTTTTTCTGCATGGGAAGTAGCTGCTTGTAAACTACCATCAAATCACATTTCTTTATTTGATTTCATCCTTCTGTTGCCCATCTGTAGTTCTCAAGGCTTTATATCATGCACCATATTTCTTTAAAAAACTAGAATTTCTTGGAAAAACAGGACAAGTACAAGGTATGTATTTAGCTGTCTCACACAGAGAGCATCCTCCATCCAAGTCAACCCAAAAGAGCTTTCTACGGATGGCTGCTCTCCACTTTCAACATCACCTAATGCCTTTACACCAGCAATGGCAGACCCAAAACCTGACGCATGAAGAGACAATGCCAAGAAAATAAAAGGGGCGAGAAGGGAAGGCAGGAGGAGTGCACAGGGACACAGGGACTCCCAGACGGGATCAGAACCAGTCTAATATCCCCTGTCTAATGGGGACATGCCAAGTCTAATATCCCCTGCTAAGCAGTGGTGAAACCAAATCCTTCAAAGAAAAATGCTATTAAATCCACTAAACGCCAGCAACGACTTTGATTCCTAAAGCTTTTTCATCAATAGCTCTTCCTGAGCGTATCCTAGCACTAATATTTCAATTCCAGGTCTCCTTATCTACGCCGAGATGAATTTATTTATGTTTGAGCAATATACACTAGCAGCTTCTGTCTGGCATCAGACACCAGAACAACGGAGATTTCTTTACGTTTCTCACCTCTGTATTTAACAAAGCATTATCTTCTAGTAGTTTCTCATGGGATACCTTAATCATCATTAACATCAGCCTGCATGCTGATGTTCTTTGGCGACTCGGGAACTTATTACAAGGGCTTGTAAACTCTGATTTGGAGTCAGGCAACCCCTGGTGAGGAAACAGCCGGGGTTAGCGGACGCAATACACCTCTAACTACAAGCTCAGGAAAAGCTTTCTCCTCTCAAATGTCCAAAAACCTCTTAAAAGCAAGAAGAGAGCTCCAAACAAATGCAAAGAGCTCTTTGCATAGCTCATATTGCATCAGTTCGTAGTACACCTCGCCCATTCTGTGTGTCGGACATCCCAACAAACACAACAGCGAACAACCTCAAATCTTGACCACCCACGAGAAGCCGATGATCTCAAGCCAAGCTCATTTCCAGCACTCTCTTGGTAAATGATCCGTCCCGATAGAGCTGCTCTATCAAAAGGGAACGAAGCCATTTGTGAAGTCAGGAATTCCCCCAAACACATGCAAAGTCCTCTATTTTAAAGACCGTTACAGTCTAACGCAGGCCACTGGATTTCATCTCGTGATCCCTTTGATGGATCCTTTTCCCCTTTAGGGAAGCCACCGGCCAACTGGTGGCTGAATTACAACCAAACTTACAGGGATGTATGATTTTTGATTAAAAAGTCCCTGGACCATGAACAGATTGCACTATTGGGACGCAGAGGTTAAAGAGCGACTCTTCCCATTTTCTCCGTCATCCCCCAAATCAGACAATTCCTTTTCACGTGCGTATTCACAGACTGACCTAGCCCCTTCCTAAACGGCTCTTCGGCAAGGCTTGGTCTGCATCCCGAGCTTTTACAGTGCGAATTTGTTGCCTAACAGCACTACAAAAGTCCTGTCCTCTAGATGCCACTGTTCCTCCAGTAAGACTCATGTATGTGCAGCTGCGCCAACAGTTCAGGACTTTCATTGTTTTTTTACTTACGTTCAAGGAAGCGATATGGTTTAACACCTCTCAGAGTGCTAAAAAATGGAATTTGTAATAGATGTAACTCCCCCCTTTGCCAGTCTCCCCCAGCGCGCCCTTGTCTGCCTGATCCAGGCCACAGAGCTGCAGCTCTCCTAAATTTTTTTACCCTAATTTTCAGCCCCTATCCTGCCTACGCGCCAGCGCTTGTGCAATTTTGCTGGCATCACACGCTCTCTCTCCTCTATGGCCAACTGGAAGAGAGAGCACCAGCAACTCTCAACGCAGAGATAAACCCGCCAGATGTCTATCTAGCAGTTAAATTGCTTCAAGAGGAGTGTACTGAGGAGGTCTGGGCACATAACAAAAAGCAGCGCCGGGATCCCAGCACGCTGCTCATGTAGATTTCTCTGACCCTTAGGTGTCTAAGACTCTTCTTATCATACCATATTCTGGTTAAGAAAGAAAACTACTGATATTAAAAGGGACTCATGGTAAATAGATTCAGAATTAGCCAGTTGATTGGCCTGAGAAAAGCAGTGGCTGCTGAGGGGTAACCGTGATGTCAGTCCGCAGGAGGTCTTGGCGCAAATCTACGAGTACCCTGCCACGTTGTGACACGGAGAGGTGAAGGCTCCCGATCACGAGCCTTATGATGACAAATAACTCTGCAACACCCAAGCCTGAAAGCTTCCACTCTGCTCTCCAGAAAAAGGGACTTTGGCTACAAACTTTGAATTACTCTTTTGTTATTACATGCACAGAAAGGAAAAATAAATTAAGAGACAGTTCCATTAAAGCAGATGGATTTAAAACCATCTGACAAAGAAGCTTTGAAACTGGCTGGACTAGAGAACTGCAAGAGAAGCCACCTGGGGGGCAACTGGGGATGTTTTATGGAGTCATCCAAAGGCAGCCGCCTCCTGTGGGCAGTCCCGCTGCAGGCACTACACGTACCTGGCTGCCCAATACCTTCTTCTCAGCCTTCAGATCTTCTCGTAACAGCTCAAGCTCAGATGCAAGCTGTTTTCTCCGTTCTCTCCGCTCTCCCAGCTGACTTCCCAACTTTTCTATTGTTTCCTGACAGGTTTCCAGCATCTGGAACAAGCAAAATTACGAGTCACTTGTACAGCATCATTTATTCTAGCAAAAGAGAAACAAATTGCAGAAAATGTCTCTTCCAGAAAACAAGGATAGGAAAAATGGTTCTCATAAGCTGCCAGCAGGATTCCTGCAGCTTATACCCAGGGCTGACTGGACATCTCTGAAGGCCTGGAGCCGCCACCTGACCCAGGATACCTTGGGAAGGTCCTCTCCCATGTGTCATAAGCTCTGTCTGGCTTATACGCCTGGCAGATCCAGTCGTTTGGCTGGCAAGTAAATCGACAGGAAAGTCAGCCCAAAACCAGCTGTGAAACAGCCTTGTAAATGCACCTACACGCTACCTAGGTGTCACTAAACCTTAAACAAGAGGCAGGGGTGTGAACCCTCCACCCTCACTGGGGAGTCAGCAAGCTCCGCAGTGCTGAAGAAGCACAATCCCGTAAGAGAGATGAGTTCTCAGGGAGGTAATATTTGCTTTCCTCCAAAGACACCCACCTGCCTTGCATGAGCTGACGGGCCACGAATTCTCAGAAGATGGTGACAAAGAGCATCCACGGGAGATGCTCATTTTATACATTTCTAAACAAAACAATTTATTTCCCAATGGAAACCTCTTACCTCTTGCATCTCTTGTGCTCCAGACGCCGCCTGCTCTTCCCCACTCGTCTCAGCTTTGTTCTTCTGCACTTCAAGTAACTCCGTTTCTAAACTTGTGATCTTAACGCAGACAAACCACAGGTTAAAACCAAACCAGTACTCACCACTAGCACTAAATGCACAACTACTAATAAACCGCTCCTTGTGCTGCTATTGCAGAATAAGCCCCATGTTTGGAAGCGCGGAGTAGGAAGGGATGTGGACAGCCGCCAGCGTGGGCTCGCTCCAGCTCACATCTTTCACCCTGCTGCTGCAAAGGGTGAAGGAGCCATCCAAGGCCAAGTCAGAAAATAAAGAGCCCTGCTCTGCAAAAGGAGAGAAATGAACTAGACAAGTGGTGGAAATTCAAGGCCTCCACAGCTTGTGGGCCTTCTGCGTGCTGCTCTCCCAACGCGGGTGACCCCATGAGACCCCGATTTCTATCGTGGGCCATCCTCCTTTCGCATGCTGCCGCAGTGCCTGCTCCCCCACAGCTGATCTCATCCAAGCAGATGTTGGACCTGGGCCACCACGACTTGTCCTGGTCCCTCCACCGCCTGAAGGAGGTTGTAACTCCCTCCTGCGAGGCTCCGAGGACTTGAGCCAGCAAAACACCGACCTCTGTGCTTCTCCTGGCAGGAAAGAGTTTGTCTGGACAAGTGCTCACTCTGCATCTGCACCAGCCCCCCCGGGGAGTCCACCCGTGTGTGGGATCTCGTGGGAGTCCCGCAGTTTTAAAGGGCTTAGCGGAGCTTGGAGCAGCCCAGCATCTCCTCCCAATTATGGTTCCTGCAGACCCTTTGCAAAATCCGAGTCTTGGCCCTCACAGCCGCCCTGCTCCGCTGCCAGCCAGCCCAGCGTTCAGCGGCCGTTCCTTTCAGCTCCTTACGCTTCACAGAAAGTTTGTGCGGGTTTTCTTATTTCTAAACCACCGAGCTGGGCTGTCGCTGAATGAGGCCACAGAGCGAGTGGGGACACTGGAAGGAGATGAAGCCCAGCTGGAGGTGAAATCCCGCTTCGTCCGTACACAGCATTCACTGGACTCACACGAGCAACATCCATCGCTCCGCACATACAGACGAGTGTACGGTGAGGCTCGTAAGATGCCTTTCACCCTGCTTTCTTTGCACATATTTGGAGATGATTTTTCATTCCTTTCCAAATGGGATGCCAAAACTAAAGAAGTGCCAAGTCTCTGCCAATCCCGGTCCATGTAAAGTGATTACAAAGCACCATGGCAAAGCCCGGGAGCTTTGCTTTCACTGACAGGCTTCAGGCACAGGATGGCTCTCTTGAAGCTCCCAGCAGGGAACGGTCTCTAACAGAGGAAAGCTGCCGTGATGCTGTTTTTTAAGATCGATGATGTTACCCAAACTAGGTGTTAGAAGCAAATCAGTGGGGTGAAACATCCAGGCCTCTTGAGCTAGAGGGCCATAAACCCCCCTCCTCTTGCATGACTAGATGATGGTTTGGGGTTCAACAAGACTTTGGAGTTCTGGAAGGCATCTCAGAGGCGAAATACACCTCCCCTCCCCATTCCCCAGCCAACCTTTGGTCATGAAGTTGATACCCAGATACGCATTTCCATCATTTTGCTTATTTTTCCTCCAAGCCACTAACTTTTAAGCATTGAAGTTGCGCACGTAAGTCCCGTGCCAACAGCAGAACAATACTCACATTGTATCCTGGTGTCCTTGTTCTGAGTCAGTGGCCTAATCAGCCAATACTTTTGTAGGCGTGCCAAAATAGAAAAGAATTCCAAGTGCTTCTCACATGGGGCAGCCTGGCAAACACCCAGCAGCGCTGCTTTCTCCAGGCTCCGGTGCACCTGCCTCCGTGCAGTCCTTCCCCCATTGCCTCCAAGGCACCCAAAAGCCCCTGGAGATGAAGGGTGCTGCTCTGCAGATCTACGCAGATACTGGATCTAACCAAGGGTTAACCCACCACCTTCCTCTTCCATCCCACACTCTGCCTGTCTCTCCTCCGTTGCCCTGCGTGCCTCTTTTCTGTCTCTTTTTCAGCTCCAGCGGCTGCCAAGCTCATGCCAGGCGACATGCCCTCCATCTCCCTGACTACCTGGCGCTCCCCGCTGCGATCACCCAGCGTCCCCCAGAGCGGCGTTCCCAGGGATCTGTTTAACAATGCACTGAGCAAAGAAGGGGTTTCTCCAAACTGAAAATGTGTCTTGTTTGATTTCGTGGAGGGTTGTGTTTATTCTCCTGCTGTGAGAAAGTGGGAAACGTTTTAGTGCACGCTGAACAAACCCTGATTTAAACAAAAGCACAGTCATGGTGGACAGACCTTTTGCCATTCCCGTCACAGAGCCTGCCCTTGGCTCCTCAGCTACATGCTTAGAAACATGATGTCTGCTGGCACCCTTCGTTAAGGTATCTGAACATGCTTTCAGTCTGTTTCACTGTATTTAGAGACTTTTCCCTCACAGCCAGAAGCTACTGACAAGTAATTCATCTTTTCTTCCTTTCAACAGTTGATCTTGGAGATGCGTGGCCGCTTCAGCATTCACATGGGATATGCCTTCACACTTGCACTATCTCCTACATTGTGTTTTTACACAACAGCCAGTGTATGGACAGGCTGAGAGAGTTGGGGGGGTTCAGCCTGGAGAAGAGAAGGCTCCGGGGAGACCTTGCAGCCCCTAAAGGGGCTCCAGGAAAGCTGGGGAGGAGCTCTGGATCAGGGAGAGGAGCCATGGGACGAGGGGGAATGGCTTCAAGCTGAAAGAGGGGAGATTTAGATGAGATCTGAGGAGGAAATTCTTTGCTGTGAGGGGGGTGAGCCCCTGGCCCAGGTTGCCCAGAGAAGCTGTGGCTGCCCCATCCCTGGAGGGGTTCAAGGCCAGGTTGGACGGGGCTTGGAGCAGCCTGGGCTGGTGGGAGGTGTCCCTGCCCAGGGCAAGGGGGTGGAACTAGAAGCTCCTTAAGGTCCCTTCCAACCCAAACCATTCTGTGATTCTATGTCCAAGCACCACACACTCCTGACTGAGAACCTGTGTGTGCCCCTCTCACCTCAGAAATCCCAGGTCCTCTGCAGGCCGGTCCTGCTGCCTGCAGTCCAGGACCATGATCACTGCAGAGGGCATCTCCTAACCACAGACAGAGGGGAGAGGGCAACTCAGCCCAAGGAAGACCTTTTGGCCAAGCAGCAGGGGTTCAGCCAAAGGAAAAGACCTCCACAGCCAGCCTTTTTGGGGAGAAGCCCACCTACCCATCTAGCAAGACCAACTTCTACCCTCCTCTGTTCTCTCTGGCTACCAATTCTTCAGCTGCCCTGTCTGTAAGGGATCAGACACCCTGGTAGTGATGCTGCAAATGGCATTTTCCCTGGGGGCAAGCAGTGACAAACCAGTCAGTAAGCACAGATGATCCTCATGGAGCTACTTCCAGAGGGATGGAGAGTCCACCCAGTAAATCAAGGCTAAAGACCAGTCTGACAAAGGCAGCATCAGGCTGAGAAGCTTCAGCAATAACTTAATCCTGACTCAAAACATGGAGATGGCTCTGCAGGTGCTGCAAGGAGGCCTCTAACGTTGCCATGTTTCTGGTAAACCACGATAATCAACATGGTGCTTCACATCTGCAATCTCCCCAAGGTTCCCTGTCACATGCAAATGAGTGGAAATAACAAAGACTTTCTATCAACCTCCTAAAGTCAAAGGGTGATCTGAATGGTTTTGTCCTATTAACAGGAAAAGATCCAGCTTGCCCTTGGTTGAGGGTACCCAAAATCAAGTAGGCCACAGGTAAGGAAGAGACCGATGAGATCACATCTTGATCAAGATTGAACAGACCTTCTCCAGATGGATCAGCTTATCACAGCTCTTCAAACAGATGTGTCCAGCCGTGCCTGCCCCATTGAACAGCAGACGCTGCAGCAAGAGACAGCAGGTGATGAGATAAACTCACTGTCCCCTTAAATTTGTTATTTCCAGCAGGGATGTCCCCAGGCAGTGCAGGTCCCCCCACACCCACAACTGCCTCAGTGTTTGTCACGTGGGCTGACAGGTCTCCAAGATGCTGCACTTGGGGAAAAGCCAAAAGCACAATCTTTTGTCATCAGCATGCTTGACTGGTGACCTTTCCTGGGGTCAGTGAGCATCAGTGTCCCACACTGACCATTTTCATCTGTTGGACAGGTCTGGAGAGGGGTTAGGGATTCGAGTCAAAGCCTGGACTTCTGTCATGGGTGCCAGGTTAAGGGACAACTCATGGGCTTCAGGAAAACCTCTTGCCTCTCTTCCAAGCCTCACGAGGACTTGAGGCTTCCTGGAACGTGCTTTTCAGCAGGAACCACAGGCAGAATAAACTACTGTCCAACGTGGAAAAGCAGTTCCTGCAGGAGACAGACACTGAACTCCACCAGGAGCACTGATGCCATCCAGGACAACCTCTAAGGGGAAATAAGAGCTTCGAAGTGACAAGAGATTCAGAAGACATAGCTCCAGAGGAAAAAAGATGCAACTTGAATATGAAACAAAAAGGTTTTGCTTCAGCTGAGCCAAGAAACGGAAGGGTGCACAGCCCACATGTACAGAAGGGCTGTACGGGAAGGGAGGGTGGTTTGATCTCGCTCCCGTGGATGCAGAGGTACGTTAGTAATTAACTCTGCTTGCCCAGGCATCAAGGAGGGGGACAGGAGCTGGAAAAGACAATGCTGCTGTAACACAGGGAATCTGCACCTCCAAGCAAATGTCATTTACTCACTGCTGGAATTTCTTCCTCCTTTTCCTCTCTTTCCTGAAACTGGCAGATTTGACTAGTTGTATTTCTTGTCAAACTAAACAAAGCAGCATGCAGGTTTAGGTCAAACATAATTTTATTTTACCAGTCGATATGCAGAAAGAAAAGCAGCTAGAATTAAACAAAACCAACCCGTATTTTTTCCATTCCTTACTTACTTTGTGGTGAAGTCCCTCCACCTCATTCTCAAGCTGTTCCTTCTCCTGCTTGGTTTGGATCTGCATCTCTCCCAGAATTGATTCCAGCTCTTCGTTGCGCTCAACCAAATCCTCGTGCTCCTGCTCCAGTTTCTGCAGCTTGTGAAGGAGCTGTGAATTCCTGCCCTCGATGTTCTCAACCACCTCTCGGCACCTACGCACCAAAGACGGACATCCCCAAGGCTAGAACCGCTATGCAAACACATCGACACACATCCAAACAGCTCACCACTGGTGAGGAGGAGCCAATGTGTTTTCCACTATGGAATATTTCTGTCCTGCTAATTTCAAACCTCGCATCCAGCATGACCTCTCCCTGCTCTTATTTAGGCGGCGATGCATGGGACTTAGTGGTGACGGGCTCTACACAAGTAATGATGAAGGTCTGGGGAGAAAACTGGTCAGGCACGACAATGCTAACAGCAGAGAGACAATGGCAAGCTCAACTGCTTGAGGTGGAGAAACAGGCTTGGGCATTTGAAGGGATATAAAGAGTCAGAGGGATGTGATCAGACGCCCTTTCCTCCATGAACCTGCCAGAGGAGGTGCAGCAGCAGCTTCCTGAGCAGGCCACGGGAGAATGAAGCTTTGACTTGCCTTAAAAATCCCAGTTTACATATTTAAGTCTGAAAGCCAAGTTGTCTTCGTACACCCCTGGACAGCAACCGAATCCAGAGGAATCTTCCCAGTGACAAAACAATTTTGAAATCAACACTTTTATCTGCCAAGAGCCACAAAACCCCAATCTTACTCTTTTAGAAAAGCAACGAACTGGAAAAACTGGCAGAAAACAGACCGCATTCTTGATGCTGAGGGCTACAAACCCACTCCGGACTGCATAACCCCCAAACTTTCTGATTTGGGAGCAGAGGAACAAAGCTGGTACCCAACAGTATTCTCAAGAACCCAATACTTAAATGTACTCTGCAAGACAGAATACCACTAACCAGAGCACCAGAAAACCACTGTGAAAATGCAACAGGCAAAGAAGGATTTCTAGATTGCTCACCTTTTATGAAGTGTTTCACCACTCTGATATCTGTCGTCTTGATCTGAGCCAGCTTTGCCTGAAACGTGGTCTCCTTCAACCCTCCCTTCATCCTTTGTGCCCTGCAACTGAAGAGCAAACGAAAAGTTAGCGCACAATTAAGACTGAAATCTTTGAACAATGTGATTCCAAAGGTACCAGAGTCTCCCATAAATAGACGTGACAACCAGAAAACATGAACTACATCTCCTACTCTATCCCCATTAGGTAACCCACCAGACAAAAACACCCCCAAGACCCGTAATAATATGAAGGCACTAGTGGGTCTTAGCTTACGCCAACAGACATGCTCTGCACGTTAGTGTATTTGTCATGGCCCAGCATAAGTCCTACATCACACCTGCACAGGACGCACTCGCATATGTAGAAAGGAGAACACAAGCATTTCCGCACTACAAGCCGTGCGTCTTCATTTATGGCATTATGAAATGCAGAGTGGAGCCCGTTTGCTCGATTCACTTTCTAGAATGGCAAGTAAGTTTGCTGATGGCACAGACCTGGGAGGGGTGGCTGACACAGCAGAAGGCTGTGCCGCCATCCAGAGAGACCTGGACAGGCTGGAGAGTTGGGTGGAGAGAAACCTTATGAAATTCAGTAAGGGCAAATGTAGGGTGCTGCACCTGGGGAGGAATAACCCCCTGCACCAGGACAGGTTGGGGATGACCTGCTGGAGCGCAGCTCGGTGGAAAGAGACCTGGGAGTCCTGGGGGACAACGGGATGCCCATGAGCCAGCAATGTGCCCTTGTGGCCAAGAAGGCCAATGGCATCCTGGGGGGCATCAAGAAGAGTGTGGCCAGCAGGTGGAGGGAGGTCATCCTCCCCCTCTGCGCTGCCCTGGGGAGGCCACATCTGGAGTGCTGGGTCCAGTTCTGGGCTCCCCGGTTCCAGAAGGACAGGGNCTCTCTTATGGAGAAAGGCTGAGGGATTTGGGTCTCTTCAGTCTGGAAGAAAGACAGCTAGGGGGGATCTTATCAACGCTTATAAATACTGAAAGGGCGGGTGTCAGGAGGATGGGGCCAGGCTCTTTTCAGTGGTGCCCAGGGACAGGACGAGGGGTAACGGGCACAAACTTGAGCATAGGACGTTCCACCTAAACACGAGGAGGAACTTCTTCCCTTTGAGGGTGGCAGAGCCCTGGCACAGGCTGCCCAGAGAGGTGGTGGAGTCTCCGTCTCTGGAGACATTCAAAACCCGCCTGGACGCGTTCCTGTGCCACCTGCTCTGGGTGACCCTGCTCTGGCAGGGGGCTGGACTGTGTGATCTCCAGAGGTCCCTTCCAACCCCTGCCAGTCTGTGATTCTGTGAAAAAGCCCTTGAAGATACCTGCAGTGAGCACCCTGCGACTTCTTCTGTCTCAGCTGGCGCAGGCAATGGAAGTCCTTGCTTCTCGCTCTTCTGATACTCGCAGATCTCCTCTTTGAGCTGTTCAACCTTCAAAAGGAAAACACTTCCTTTTATTTTTGGTGAACGTTCATCTTGCTTGTCTGAAAATGAAGATTCTCCTCAAACTTGCTGTCAATAAGCTGCAGATTTATTAATACTAACTACTCGGCTTGAGGGACTAGTTGCGATCATGTGGCTGCTCCAGCTAGGTGGCCTCAGACTATTTAGAGAGGTAAAGAGCAGTAAAAGGGGGAATGCCACGCTCCATTAAAGGGTAAGCAGTCTTTCTTCATTTATTTCAACTACTGATCACGCACATGTTGTACGTTCCCTTTTACCGAAGGGGACTGAGTGCAGAGGGGGAGACAGCTCACAACCACTATTTCTGAGGACACCTTTTAGTCTTTGCTGTTATCAATAGAATCAATATAATATTATTAGCAGGTTATTGTTCACGTCGCACAGTCACTCCCTCACACACTCGTTCTTGGCTACCACTTGGAACAACAGCTGTGAGGCCGACCTGGCCATTTACTGGGAAGCGCAGGGTCGTTCTGCGGTGGCTTCTGGACGGGTGTTCATGAGGTCCTGCAGACAGTGTTCACCTTCATCAGACGCAGGTATAATCCCGTGCTCACGTGGATGCCACTCGAGCCTCACGCAGTCAATGCCGGGGATCTCGCACAGGTTCTGCGGACCTTTGGTGTCCCAGGTTTATCATTTTTTGCAGATTCCGCAGCACTGCCAGGCTCTGGAGCCATCAGCCCTCGCAAAGCTTTTACACCCCACCTTCTCAGCATGCATTTCCCATTTCTTCAGCCTCGTGCTACACCTCCATCCACCCCAGAGGCACCCGCAGAGCCCACTCGCGCCACACGGACACTGGGTCCTGCAGGGTTTGGGCTCAATGGCGGAGCACAGGGCAGGGGGGAGGTCAGCGTCCCACAGACCGCCAAGCCAGAGCCCACTGGCCAGGCGGCTCCTCGCCCTGCTGCCCACAACTCCTGGCAGAAAAGACTTCAGGATGCAGAACTTCTGTGCCTCGTAATAATGTACACCTTCAGCTTCTAAAAATTAAAAACTGCCGTTTTCTAACATCTATGCCAAGAGTTAAACCTCATTCCTAAGGAATAAAGGTAATTTAACTTTTAGCTTAACAACGTGGTTGGTTGGAAGTGATCTCAGTCTGGCTTTTTCTTCTGTACAGAGAAAACAATACCTTACATGTATCTGCATATTTCTTGTGTGTATATATTTCTTTTTTATACATATATTAAAAAAAAAATATATATACACGTGTGTATGTATACATAGTGACTGAAAAAAGCAATGTCCTAAAGAAAAGAAAATGTCATTTGAAATAAAAAAAAATGTAAACCGAGGAATATGAACTACATAATTTTTTTTTTGCAGACCCAGGAACAGACTGTCCTGTAAATATGAGGTGTGAGATTACAGACGTGCTTAGACACTATGCTAAGGAAGAACCAGCAATATTTTTAAATGCAAGGAACAGAACTACATACTAAAATTTTTAAATCCTCAAGCGTGAATAAATGATACTCAAGAAATTAAGTCTTCGACATTACTGTAAAGAGATGAGCATGGTATTCTCAGAGATACTTCTATTAATTTAAAAATACTCATTTTAATCCCAGAGACCTGCAAGACAGCAGCAGAGCCATCTGTGCTGGGATAAGTAATTACAGGCTGCTGGCAACCCATGACACCTGCTGAAGGACTGAGAGAGAGAGTTCGAGAGTTAACAACAGAAACGGAATTTGTGCCAAATGACACATTTTAATGGGAAACCGATTCTCGCATTAATTCACTATTGGCAATCTCAGAAAGGGATTACCCTGAAAAGATTATTGCATTTAGAGAATCCTAAATTTATTACATCAAGCATTTAACTAATAGTCATATAATACTAACCATTTAACTAATAGTAATGTAATAGTAAGTTATTCTCTTAAAGCCCACACAAAATGAAAAGGACTAAGTTTATCTTCTACTGCGCAAATCAATGCAGCCACATTAAAGAGCCAAAGAGGCTGAGAGGTATCAAAACACGAGCATCAATTAAAAACTGCTTAAAAAATAGCTAGTTTGGGGTTTTAGACTAAATTTATTCAATGTTTTTAATAACAGTTCCCAAGGAAAGGTACAAACATTGCTCAGTCTGTTTACCCACTTGATTTTGCACAAACATTGGCTGGTAACAAGGCATCCAGCTGATCCTGTATGCCGGGCACAGGAAAACATGGATTTCAGGGCTCTATGACGCAAGCCCTGGAGCACATGCTCAGTTTGAGCATATACAGTCCCCTTTGCGTTCGGTGAACTACCGAACCCTTCCTGCACTGAATGACGCTACAAGAGCTGAAATTTTTTCCGGGATGCAGTAACAGCAGCTGCTTTAAAACACTCTTCATCTGGGTGGAGAATGGCTGGAGAGCAGTCCTGAGGAGAAGGACTTGGAGGTGTTGGTGGGTGAGAAGCTCAACATGAGCCGGCAACGTGCGCTGGCAGCCCAGAAACCCCCCGCACCCTGGGCTGCATCCCCAGCCGCGCGGCCAGCAGGGCGAGGGGGGGTTCTGCCCTTCTGCTCCACTCTGTGAGACCCCCCTGCAGTGCTGCCTCCAGCGCTGGGGCACCAACAGCAGAAGGAGACGGAGCTGTTGGAGCGGGGCCAGAGGAGGCCCCGGAGATGCTGGGAGGGCTGGAGCCCCTCTGCTGGGAGGACAGGCTGGGAGAGCTGGGGGGGTTCAGCCTGGAGAAGAGAAGGCTCCGGGGAGACCTTCGAGCCCCTTCCAGTCCCTCAAGGGGCTCCAGGAAAGCTGGGGAGGAGCTCTGGATCAGGGAGGGGAGCCATGGGACAAGGGGCAATGGCTTCAAGCTGAAAGAGGGGAGATTGAGATGAGATGTGAGAAGGAAATTCTTTGGTGTGAGGGGGGTGAGCCCCTGGCCCAGGTTGCCCAGAGAAGCTGTCGCTGCCCCATCCCTGGAGGGGTTCAAGGCCAGGTTGGACGGGGCTTGGAGCAGCCTGGGCTGGTGGGAGGTGTCCCTGCCCAGGGCAGGGGGTGGCACTGGCTGGGCTTTAACGTCCCTTCCAACCCGAACCATTCTGTGATTCTATGATTCTATTTATTCTTCCCATTTCCCAGATTTTATTACTCCGTGAGCATCAGAACCGCAGCTCTGGCACGACTCGCTATAGGCAAGAGAGGGGAAATAGAGGCAGGGCAGGTTAAGGAGTAGGACCGAACGTCAGGAGCCAGCCCAGGAGTGTTGGCTACGCAGAGGCTCGTTGGTGCCATGGCAGGCCAGGAGATCCCGCAGCAGGAGATGGGTACTCACCAGATCGAGGAACGCTTTTCTTTCCAAGTCGAGCGTTTGGACCCGTGCTCGCAGCGCCAGAATTTCCTTGTCCAGTCTGCTGTTGTGCTCCATGGCCTTCTGTAGCTCAGTCCTGTCTGTTCAGAACAGAAAAAAAACCTGGTCACCGACACCAGTTTGGCCCTTGGCCAAACTCGGAGGGGGGCTATCACATGAATAAGATTCCCGAAGTTGCATTGCCCTCACGTCCAGGTGGATGCACGCGACAGCACAAAGGGGAGTTCCCTATACAGATGGGAACACATTCTCCTACTCAAAGAGGAGAGGTTTCTGTTTCTGGAGATCCAGATTCAACAGCAGTGCTGTGTTTATTACAGCAGCACGGCCATCTCTCCACAGTTATTCCAGGGACTCAGTTTACCTCTAGATCACGGAAAACGCCTCAGCTCAGATATTTACATATGGGTTTCACAGTTAGGATAAGTTCTGAAAAACCCAAACCACCACATTTCTTATTTTCATCATAAAATTCATAATTTGCTGCAAGCAGAAACACAATCGCAGTTAACATATGAGTGCTGTGCTGGCATAAGTATTTATGAAACAGACAGTACAGTAAAAATTATGGTTGATCCTCAATCCTTGAAATCTAAATCTATAAACATATGGAACCATCACACCAATTAACACAGACTATCTAGTATTTCAAGTGCAAGAAAGAGGAAAAGATGTTTGTATTAGGAGCACACCCACAGAAATGTGTCTGAGTATACACTGCCATCCTAAATCTAAGTAAAACTAGCGAGAAGGCAGTTTTCCTTACAGAAAAGGTGAACAAAGACGTTTCCCTTTTCAGCTTAACGCTGGGCACAGGGGATTTCATCTTAAATTGACTTTTATTCAAGCAAAAATAAAACCATACCTACTCTCTTGGTCCCAGTCTGGCAAAAAAATCCACAACCCCAACTGCCTGTTTCAAACGAGGATTTTGATATTGGACTTTCAGTTTTATAATTTAAAATAAAAGGCAAGGAACACCTTCTGCTGAAGCATTCATTTTGCTGAAAAGCCTGTTTACCGCTACAGAAAGCCTCCATAAAATTCTGAATCTTCTCTGCTTATCAATAGGGTGACTTACCACTCTCTCTCCATTCGCTCTCCCCTTCCTCCCGGCTCTCAGGGGCTTGCAGGGCTGAGCATGGGGCTGATCCTACGAGGACGACAGAGAGAGAGTTTTGCTGTGACAGTCCATTTGTATGCTTCTGAACATGAAACTCTGTAACATTTTTAATGCACTTTGTTAAATACAGAGTTGAAGGAAAACTAAAGGAAAAAAATTAAAGCAGCAGACAGCTAAGCACACAATTTAAAATCTCTAATCACCATCACCAAAACCCAGTAACTGGGCTCCAGATTGGACAGGAGCAATTTCTCTTCAATGCAAACAAGCAGCTGCAAGTTATCATTGACCCAAAATAGACCGTTTAAGTGGAGTTTTACTAAAGATCAGAGATATCACTTTAGGTTTTTATTAGAAAACCAATTTATTTCCAGAGCAGATGGCTCTGAAGCTCGTCGGGAGAAGGCATGCAGATATACATCATCAGGGACAGTCGCTAAGATGTTATAACGCTGATTTTGCACCCTAAGACTCGCAGCATAATAAACCACACAGGCATAACAAGCACTAAACCCTTACTCACAGTTTGGAAAGCCTTCTATTCATTTGGTACTTAAGAAGACTACAAAACGCAGGTTTCCCCAGGCAGGCTGCAACCCACTGAGAGGAGTCGGAGGCTGCAGCCCGTCCGTGATCGGGAGCAGCCGCACTGTTCGGAGGCTGCAACACAACGCTCGCTCCGTCCCCAGGGACGCATGTGTAGCAATCGATAACACAAAGCAGATGCCCGCAGAGTGCTCATTTCCCTGCCTTTGATTAAAAGGCTGTAAACAATGGGTTTGGAGGCTGGCTGGGAGGTTTAGCTAGGTCTGAGTGTTGTGCATGAGCTGCGAGGTCAGCATCAGGACCTGCCATTTACACATAAACCACACTCAGGTGGTACCCGTCTCCTTAAGCGAGTCAGTCTCTGCAAAGGCACATGGGGCAGGAAGATGCTATCTCATCACATTTTGCTATTCTCCACTGAAATTCTGCATCGCGGATTTTGGGACAATGTAAGTAACCCAGAGAAAAAGCATCCAGGAAACAGTGTTTTGCTCGGGAAATCTCCTGTAGGAGGCAGCAGTGAAGCACCTGGCCTTAGGGATCACTCCAGTAGGAGCTTTATCAAGTAGTTTGATTTCAATCTCCAGAAAACTGCTTATTTTTACAGTCAGTATTTAAAAAAAAAAAAATACTTCAGGGCTGGTCAACAACAGTTATTTCAATAAGGAGGTTACACAAATATTAGTAGTGATAAGAATCTAACCAGTCACTTCAAGACTGCTGATGCGCTCTGGTTAAGAGCACTTGATAACAACTTGTAATGAGGGAGCATCCCAAACAGAGCATCTGAAGAGTCCAGAGATGGGTGCTGCAGCTGTGCTAACACCGTGTACGCGGTATTTTAGCAACTCTTTCTGGATCAAGTTGTCATTTCCTCTCTGTCCCCTCCTGGGGCATGAATTTCTCCCTGTATATGAGCCAGGGAGAAGAATTCACTCAAGACACTGCTGCTGGAATCACGGATCAAATAACCCCATGTCTCAACTTTCCCCACTCAGAATTAATTGATTTGTGACTGTTAGTGACTGCATTCAGATCTCCTAGGCACCAGGCTAACATCTGACACTGATTTTTTCCACATGACATGCAGAGAGGAACCTGCCTCCAACTCCCCTGGGTGAGAAGTCCAAGGCTAACGCTAAGCAGGGGTGGGCTAAGTGCAGGCTAGTAATTAGGAGTGGCCACAAGAGAAGCACTTGCCTCTTTTGCTCTGCTCCTCTCTTTGTGCATCCAGCTCATCCGCCATCCTCCGGATCTCCTCCTGGGCCATCAGCAGCCTCTGTGTGGCCTCATCCAGATCTTGTTCAACTCTTGCACGTGATGCTTGTTCCCTCTCCAGCTCTTCCCTGTAGAACTGAAACACAAGGGCTAATGTTCCAACGCAAACAAGACAACCCTCCTGGTGATGTGGCCAAGGCAGGTCCCCTCTCCACACTACTGACCCACCAGAACAAGGGTGGCAACGCAAACAGAAAGCAGAAGCCACTGCAGAGGCAGAAGACAGACACGCAGCGGATAACCCTCTTCACCACGTTCACATGCCAAAAAGCAGGCGTGAGCAGCACGCCGTGGCTGTTTCCCTACACAAGGCTCTGGTTTTCCCTCCCTGAGACAATGCCATTAATCAAGACACATTTTCAAACACACAATACGTAAGGGCTTTCAAAGCAGAGGGCTCCACCACATCCTATGAGAGTTTGCTCCAAGGACAAGTCGATTCTGAAAGCGTGTGGTCCCGTGGCTGTGGTTAGAGCTGGCCCCAGGCCATCCCGGCACCGCTGACCTCATCTTTCTGTCTGCGCTTGATCCCAGGGTGCAGGAGAAGACCCTGCTCCCACTGACTTGTGATCCTGCACAAAAGTCATTTCAGCTGGTATAAAAAGAGCTATTCCTCACCACCTTGACTTGGATCCACTGATCTCCAATGACATTTCTTTGACTTATCATTAAAGGCAGGCGAGTGCTTACCAAGCCAGCCCTGACCCAAAGCTGGTGAGATGTTAACCCTGGCTCTCAGCAGAAGCGATTAACTCATGCATAGCACCAGGCTGATGTGCGCAGCCTGAAGTTCAGAGCTCACTCACATCCCATCAGCTAAAAACAATAAAAAAACCTCACAGCACACTCAAGAACAGACCCACCGCTTGAAATCTCAACTATGTGCTACGTCATCAGCAAGAAAATGTGCAAATACATTACCTTATTCATTGTCTCTCCAGTAAGCTGCGTGGATTCGTGCTGCTGTCGGAGTTCATCTTCTAACGTCTGATGAACGTGGTGAAACTCATCCTTGCACAGAAAGAGATTTTAATAAATCAACACCACCAGAACACACGCCGCCACATATCCTTAGACACCATGTGTAGGATTTTCTGTTTCAAAATATCTTGATTAGAAGGGGGGTTGTAATCATACCTTACATTTGAAAAGAACGTTTCAACCAGAGTTATCCTAAATCCTCGTGAAAATCCCTCAGTTGTCTCAGCTACTACTGGGAACTCTGCGGGTTCACTACTTTTTTGGGTTTTTTAAACCTGTGATCTCCTTGGTATCTTCCTTTTAGAGCCTGCAGGCTCAGCTTTGCCCAAAGAAATGTATTTGGGACTGAGTGGGCTTGACTCACTTTATTAGAGTAACGCTGGGTCACTTCCCCACATCCCTCTCTCTTGAACCGCTTACCGAGTTAACAGACACCTGCTCCCCTGCAGCCAGCGCACAGGAACCAGCATCAAGGATTTGCTAACCCTCAGGAGGTTGGTTGGCATTAATATTTTGCACCTTGGCTCTAGAGAGGTGAGCGTGCTTGCACATGCAGAGCTCAGAAGGCATTTCCCCACGTATATATTAGAGACAACTACAAAAAGACGCACGTTTGTACCCTGGCTTTTTGCATTAGCGAGGATGCATCAAAAAAAATAATCAATTATGCTTGAGCAGTCCAGCTAAAAGGTGCATTCATTTCTGTAACGGACAGGAACGTATCTGGACCTTCGGTCTAAGAGTGAAACAAGTACGTAACAGGTCATTTCAGAATAAGAAAGGCTACACGTTCCAGTAAACAGAGTAACAAGAGCAATTAACCTATTAACCTGTAACACTGCTGTGACTCTAATGATTCTGTAAAACAAGTGTGATGCTACCCCAAACAATGGAGTGCTTAATCAACAGTTTCTAGTTCACAAGCACAGACAGCAATGACATCATCCGGGGAGAATAAACAGTCTGCTTTAGAGAAAGTGTTTTCCTGGGAACCAGATCTCCAGTATGTCTTCCACCTGGTTTTAAAAACACAGAAGGAAAGGTGCCCAGTATAAGAACTGCAAAGTTGTGTTTGATTAGCAACAAGGAGCATTAATCTTACAATGTGTTTTGATCATGCAAGAATACATTTCCCTTTAAAAAGTCTCATTCCTTGAAACAGCTGCATGTGAAGTGGGTAAAAATCAGGTATTTACAGCCCTGTCTATCTACCGGGGGACTCTGGCACCACGTACCAGGAGGAATCCAAGTAAACTCCACGTTGTTCTTCACACATAGAGAGCCTACGTTATCTCCATGTACAGGACTTTGCCTTGGCTCTGTCCTTCACCCAGCCCAGCTGCACCAACGCTCTCTCCATCTTCACCCAGTAGTCAAGACCAGTCTTGTTACAGAAACATGTTCATTACGGGATCATTGGAAAGAACAGTCCTGCGAGGGGACTGCTAGGAGAAGTCAGCTGCACCCTCAATGACAAGCTGTGTGCAAGAAGGCTTGGATACAACGCTAGACTTGCAGGCACCTGCGTCCTCCGTTTGCCCTGGCCCCACTTCCCTTGCTCAGCCGTGGCTCCGAAGGAAAAGCAAATCCAATCACAGCTGGTAAATGCTTAGGAGAAGACATGGTCAACTGGTATTTCATTGGAAGCTCCGCTTCCCCTTTTTAACTACAGTGGGTTTCTCTCACAATGTTTCGCAGGAAGAAATGGTGTGTTTGCAGCAAACACTTGTATCAAATGACAGGGATTCACGGGCATATTACTCGGGATTTGCAGAGAGATGTTTTCTATCCAAGAGCAGAAGACAGCACATCAGAGAAGATTCTCTTCCTCACTTCAAACAGATTCTTTGATTCCAAGGTGGATATTTACACCCGAAGGTGTTATTGTACCAGGGGTGAATCCTGACACCCAGCCCTTCAGTAGTTAGGCAGAGTAGGGCCCTCCAGCCAGAAAGGGATGCTCTTGAGGTCAGTAAAATCCCAAGTGGCACAGAAAAGGCAGATAAAAAGGCAATTGTTCACTGCCTCTTAATACAAGAGCTGGAGAGCATCAGAGCCAGGAGACAGTAGGCTGAGACAGAGGAACTTCATGTGGCAGTGGCTGAACTGCTGAAGTCCTCGCTACAAGATGTTGATGATATTAAGAAAACTGCTTGGGTTTAACAAGCAACCAAATTCACGGAGGATAAAAATTAATCAAGGACTACTGGGCACAATAGCACCTCTGGTACAGACACTACACACCACTGGAGGCAAGGGGAGCATTTGTGATGAACTGTCACAACATATTTGCCCTCCTATAAACCCGTCTTCTGAGGTTTTGCACTTGGCTCCTGGTCAGATGGTGCAACGCAGCCCAGAGCAAGCTGAGCTTCGCAGCAGGTCCGCCGAGCCTCCCTCCTTCAGCGAGCTCGCACAAAAAAGACCAAGACGCTTCTCAACTCCGAACCAGTTTTATCACAATGAAAAACTAGAAACTAAAAACCATAGAAAGTTCAAGGTAGCAACAGAAGATGAGACAGCAACGAAGTGCTCGGTCTGCAAGTCTTCCACCTGCTTGTGCCCCAGCCAACCCCACATTGGAGGTCACCAAACCCTGCCGGTCCCCTCTGTCCCCAGGAGGGCTTTCCTGTGAATCCCGGCTGGCTGCTCTTTGCCGGGGCTGCAGCTCCTGACCCTCTCGTGCCCCCCTTGCAGCCTGGAGCCTTCTCCCCTGAGCTCACCCACTGGGTCCCCAGGCAGGAGCAAGCCCTCTCCCTCCAGGGGGACAACCTGGCCTGGCCACTTCTGAAGTGGCAGAAGGAGAGTGGGAAAAAGAAGACAACTTAATGCTCTGTATCACAAATCCTGCAGGGCTAAACAGGGTCTAGACCTGACCAAGTGCAGCAATTTTTATGCTCCTGTACATCCGACAGCCATTGCTGTCAGAACTAAGTTATGGATGAGGCCAGGAGGAATAGCAATGCAGGAGAAACAGCTACAAGAGCCAGCAGCTTCTGGGCTCCAGCTTCGTGAAATGGCCATATTCAGGAGCAGGTGGAAATCGGTGGCCTTGGTGGGAGGGAGATCTCCCTAACTGAGGCGATCAGTCCCAGACTGCCTCTCCAACACGCAGTAGCTGCTGCTCCTCCACCGTTTTGTCAGCGTTATTCATCTCGACCTCGGAAAGCAAGAAGTCGAGACATGGATGGTCCTCTCTAACCTGCCAATCATCAAGTCACGCTGTGAAATTTATTTACTGAACTCAGTTTGTAAACAGGGGTTTGCTCAACTTCCATCCTCTAGCTCAGCAGCTAGAAGACAAGGAAAGAGTTTTAATCTCACCTAAAGTATAGGGAAAGTTTTTTTTCTTAAATTAATGATTTTCAGGAGAACTCAGTCATCTGGAATTAAATACTGGATCATCAGGAAATCTGGATTAGTAGAAAGTCATCATTACCCATTGAAGATCCTCAGACCAACTCTATCACAAACTGTTCAACATTGGCTCAGTTAAAACTAACCCTACGCAAGATGTGGGAGCAAATCAAGTGTAAGTACACAGGTGTGAAACTAATAAAGAAATCAACTTCAGCATTAAGAATCCCCAGTGTCCTCACAGATAGGATAAATATTTTTACTTTAAAAAAATATTTCAAGGACAATCTTTTCCCCAACGCACTTTCAGACAGCCTGAGCAGCAGGAGGTACCTGAAGCTGTGCCGCACACAGCCTGTCTATGCAGCTGCGTGAATTCAACTTCTGATCTGCGATCTCCAGTTTCTCCAGCAGCGTCGTTCTTTCTACCAGTAAATAAGCAATCTGTTCGCTGGCATTACTGTGAGCTATTTCGGACAAGCCTTCCTGTTCCAGCATCTCCTCCACCTCCTTCAGCTGGGCTTCTGCAAGACAAGGCTTTTTGTGAGCAGAGGAACAAACAAAGCCCAATTCCTTCCAGATCTGCATCCTGGCTCCTCTAAACACTCCCCATCACAACAGCCCTGGAGCTCACAGGCAGCTCGTAAAACATTTAGTCTCTTCTCCTGCTTCCCACCTCCCTTGCTGCCTCCTGTCCCCTCTTCTTATCCCACTGTCCCAAAGTTTCTGCTCACATCCACCACCCCGCCTGCCAAGCAAGTGATAGGACCTGCTCCATCCAGACCGGGTTCTCCTGCCTTGCTTTAAGCGGGAGAGTTATTGCCATCATTTTCCTCTACCCAGCAGCCATGTTTCACCAAGCTGGTTATCCACAACCCTTTTACCCCTTAATACAATTTTGGTGGCAATTAAACAAGAGATTAAAAAGGCATTGAGAGAAACAAGGCGGACAGGCAATCACATAAACGTTTTCTTTGGAAGAAGAGACACAAAATACCGCATCACTCATATAAGCAGAGCATCACGATTTTCCTAAGGACTGTCTGGTAGGGAGGTGGATCCGAATACCTTACTTTTCCCCATGCACAGCAACGACGCAGAGCAGCGCCTGGTGCATTGTGTGCAGCCCGTGGTGGAGATCGGGGTGTTGGATCTCATGCGATACGGTACGAAAGCACGGCAAGGAACCAACAAGTTGGAGAAGCAGCTTCCGTGGGCACAAAGGGACTCAGAGTGCTTCTGAAAACGTGACCTTAGAAATCACTCCCTGAACAGCATTCCTGACCCATTCCACCAAAACCAGCTATAAACCTAGGCTAAGGACTGCTTCTGGTAACTCAGACCTGTTGTTTGAAGGTGTCCTGTAGAATTAAAGGAGCAAAAAATCCTTTCAGAGTTAAACTGTCGATTCTTCACCACTTATCCCAAAATTATAGCGAGGAAGAGTCTGTACTGGGAAAAAGGTCAAGATTCAATGGCCTCCGAGGCAAATAGATGACGACAACGTTGGCACCGTTGTGTTTGTGCAACAAACGGTGGTTAAAAAGAGCCCCTCGCTTACATGGTTGGAAATTTATCTGCCAGGACAACACAAGGAACCTTTGGTCTCCTGCGTGGTCAGGGCAGCAATGCCTGCACTGCATCCAATAGCTTGTTAAGCTGTGGAAGCAGTTTTCAAAACCTCCCTATTTAATTCATATTGAAAAGAAAAACAACAAACCCTGCTCCCAATTTCTAGCCCAAACTAGATTATACAGGTTTCCAAGTGCTGTAGGATGGGAACTGGGGGGAATTGTGGGTTCTGTACGGAGGAAGGAGGGATATTCGCACTCTTTCACTGCTTAAGGAGCTTGAGTTAGACATCTGAAGTTAAGCAGAGCAAATAGTCCTCACACTGTTACACAGGATACATACACAGCTCTGGAAAAGCGTGTTCCCCACTTCCATACGCTGGATTTAACAGAGGACCCAGTGCAATCACATCCTAAGGCTCAAATCAATCGCATGTTTCCACTCTGCATTTCGCAGTCAGCTCTGTCCAGCCCTATGGATGGAAAACACCCTGCGGTTTCCCATGTGCCTTCCCCCATGGTTACAAATTACGGCTTGTTCAATGAAGAGGTCAAACATGGCTGACTTGCAGCTTTCCTGCATAAAGCAGAACAAAATATTGCGTTTTGCAGTTTAAAAATAGCTGGCCACTTGCTCCATATGCATTACGAAGAGCCCACAGCTCATACTCAACTGAATTCCTCCTTGCCTCCAACCTGCCTTGCAATTTCTTCCCAAAGTTTTGCCAAATCCCGTGTAAAATAAGCTGAAAGTTCCTCTCTTTTTGTCCAGAAACAGGACAACCATATTCCTGTAGGACCAATGCTCTGATCTCATATGGTGGCTCTTACACCGACAGCTTTGCGTACAAGTACTTCCCCTGCAACACAATACTAACAGTATAGTTTGGGGTAACAGGATCTAGAAAGTTTCCTCAGGCTGAAGAGGAAAAAAGATTAGGGAGGATGAGGGGCGCCTGCCACACACAGCATGGATTACCTGCTGGTAAAAACCCATTAATTTCTTAGGAGTATCTCAAACACCTTCCCTACCACATCCAACGTGTCCCATTTGAGAAGGACAAACACCTCGTAGGAGCAATGTGACACCGCTGCACTGACGTGGTACTGCGAGGAGGCATCTCCTGCACCACCTCTGCACACTCGCTTCTTTGGAAGGGAGTTTTATATTCGCAAAGGTGTCTTACCCCAGGAAGTTTCTCAGAAATAAGCAGTTCGCTGGTATCCTCACACCCACCACAGAAGCCGCATCCTCTGGTCCATGCTGGGTACGTTTAAGTGGTGCAGCTGTTACAATAAACAAGATCAGCCTACGACTATTTAATTCTTTTTGTTTCACTTTTTAAACAAATCGAGGCAAGCCTTCAACAGCGTTTTACTACAGTTATGTTTGTTTTTCAGAAAGGCTTTTGGTAATGCAGCACATGAGTTATCGATTTGCCCTCCAAAAACACCAATGCAAATTTGTCAAGAACCATCGGAAACGGATTATGAACTGCCTCGAGGAAAGGAAAAATATCACTCTGGGCAGAGGTACCAAATGAGGTAAAGCTCAGATCAATAGCCCAACATAAAACCAGCAGTGCCTGCTCTCTAGAGTAACCCTTCAAGCCCGTTCGAGGCAAGAAGTAAACGTGTAAGCAGAAACCTACTTTTTATCACCAGAAACAGCTTTTAGCAGATCTAATTGCTCCCAGCGATCCTCAGACCAAGCAGAGCTTCTGATCCATTCAGCTGCTTTAGAAAGAGGGAGCACGCTCAGCCCTGAGGGCCCACCCAAGCGATGTCCTGCATTTACCCAAGCCTTTGCCTCTTCCCTTCCCCATCCCGCAGCTCCCCAGAGCTGGGACTCCCAACTGTCCCTACGAGCGAGGTCAGGACGGATCCTGGCCACTTGCACCTCACCATTCGCAGGTCAGGCCTCTCCTTTACAGGCTTAAACCAGCCTCTGTCCTCAACCGCCCTTTTCCATCTGAATTGTTACCATCGCCCAAAAGCTCCCCACCACCATCCTCTGCTCTTGCCTTGCCCACGTTTTGTGCGCCAATCCCAGTAGAATGGGGTCTGCCTTTCCATGAGACCCTTCTCCAACCCCACCTGCAGTATCATCTTGTCCCTACTAAAGACAACCAGCCGCCCCACAAAAATAAGAGGGGGAGTAAGACCCAGAGGACAACCAACTTCCTTCCAACCCAAACCATTCTATGGACTAGGACCTTGAAGATCAACTCGGTCCAACCCCTTCCACTAGACCAGTGGAAGGCTCAAAGTCCCATCCAACCTGGACCTCCAGGGATGGGGCAGCCACAGCTTCTCTGGGCAACCTGGGCCAGGGGCTCACCAGCCTCACAGCGAAGAATTTCTTCCTAATATCTCATCTAAATCTCCCCTCTTTCAGTTTGAAACCATTCCCCTTCGTCCTATCACTACACACCCTTGTAAAAAGTCCCTCCCCAGCTTTCCTGTAGGCCCCCTTCAGGTACTGGAAGGGGCTATAAGGTCTCTCTGGAGCCTTCTCTTCTCCAGGCTGAACAACCCCAACTCTCTCAGTTCAAGACCTTCAGCCTGTCCTACACCGTACAGGGCTCAGGAGGCATCTCTGGGTTAGTTTACACAAACTCTGATGAAAAGCAGAGGCCCAGGGAACAGACGCAGCGATGCAGCACCGAACCCTGGAGCAGAGGTTACGTTAGAGCCCCGGAGCAGGCAAAGGCCTGACAGAAGTCTTTGAGAAAGAGCAGCAGAGATGGGCAGTGTTTCTTTCAGTGAAGAGGCTGGCCTGCAAAGCAAAAGGCTAGTCTGTCAAGAATACAATCTACGAGCATCCCAAAACACACCAGGGCTGGCATCCCACACTGCAGAGGACAGCCTGGTAGAAGGCAGGGCTTCACCCTCTGCCCAGATCACTAAATTATCAATGCATATCGCAGGACCGCAGCTAATGCCATCAGTAAGGCAATAACAAGTCTTAAAAACCAAAGTCTGACAGTGGTATCCCAAAGAAAACTCCTCCAGAAAGCTGCACAGAAACACCGTATGGCACCAAAGCGCCACAGAACCACAAAACCCCCTCGGGGACGGCTTGCTCACAATTAGCAACCCAGCAGAGTAATGGACACGGTTCTGTGTTTCCATTTGAGTGTTAATCATTGCTCAACAGCCACAAAAATCCCTAAAAAATGGAAAAAGTCCAAAGGAGCAGGGCCGCTACACAGAAATAAACGAGAAGCCAGGTTTTGGGACATTTTCGTCATTTGCCTGCCACCTCGTGGGGAAGATGAGAGAAGAACCAGTAATAAAGCTTTCTGCCACAGCAATGCTCGCGAAGGCTCATCAGTCATTTAAACCCTTGCGTACCAGCATTTTCAACACTAAACAATGGCTTTACATGCCCAGAGGAACCAGATTTTCAGGCAGTGCTTACGCACACCCATCTTTGAAAAGTCTCTCCCATCAGGTGAGCTCCGTGAAAGCTGCGGGCTGGCCAAAACTGAACAGAGACTCAAAACTGCACCTAATTTCCCCAAGTTCCTGTATTTACTGACCCAAATAAAGTGTGCATAACAAAGAAACTGTTCAAGCTGTGCTATCACCTCCAACTTCATCTTAGGCCCAGGATAATACACACCACAAAAGCAGAAGTTAATGATAACTGTGTGCTGCTATTAGCAGTACCCAAAGCACAACAGAAGACTAGGAAGACTGAAGAAAATCAAGAACTAAACCCAACAAAATGTATCTGCCCTTACTGGAAGTGGTTCCAGGGTTTGAGAAGAAAGCAAATCATTTGAAGTGAAATAATTTGTTTTTTAAAAAATGACTATACTGAAATAAGCACCCGGGACAAGTTTGGAATCACTATCACAAACATATTGCCATCCTCCAAAGTTGTTTTAAAACACGTGGACTTTGTCTAAACCAAAGCCAATGGCAAATTCACTGATTTCAGTGGGAACACAGCTCGACATTCAGTTATCTAAGGAGTCACTGCCAATTAATTTAGAGTTGGAAAACAAACAGCAGCATCAATTCTGTTCTTCAAACAGCCTCTGGAAGACGCTGAGTGCAACAACAGAGCCACACGAAGTGAGAAACTGCAGTTTCTCGGTAAGGCAGGCAAGAACCTCTGAGTCAATTACAAATCAGCTCTAATATTTCATTAATGCTTCTGCCAACCTCCCAAACAACGTACCAGGCACGCTGCTCTAGCAGAACTCACTGAGAAATGCTGCTCTGCTCTCAAAGCAGCTTTAAACCGGCTCTGCTGAAAGACCCGTACACCACTGCCCGCCATCGCCTCTCCTCGGGCCGCACTGGGGAGGGAAAGGATTACCCTGCTGCAGCTGCAGCCGCCTCAGCTCCAGCCTGAGCTGGTCATTTTCTTTTTCATATTCGGTGGTGAGAGCGTCCCGTTCCTCCGACAGGTTGCGGACGTGGCCCACGTAGCTTTCCACCTGGAAACACAGAAAACACCCCTACACCTGAGCCTGTTTGCCAACACCTGGCCTGCAAGTTGTTGGTGCAAATCGCTCTCTGTCCCCCTGTTTTGAGGATAACCTCAAACATTCGTAGGAGACCGCTTCTCTGTGCCTTTGTGACATCTGGGGATGTTAAAAACTTGACCGAAAGGTCTGGAAGGCGGGAGGGGATGGAGGCAGGGAGGTGCTGGGGACTCTTGACCTGGGGAGAGGCTAGGTCTTTTTGGCTCCCCAAGGTGAGGAACTGGGAGCTCCTGAGGGCAAGAGGGAAGCGGCTTTAGGCTGTGAGCCCCCATGAACCCGCTGCTGCTGCAAAAAGAGAGGGAAACGGGCGCGTTTGGGCCCAGCTGGGCTAAAAACCAGAGGGGTAACTCCGGCCCTTACGTCTCTCATCTACTCGGCCCTCCGCCGCTCCAGCTCGCCCAGCCGGGCCTCGGCGCGTCGCAGCAGCCGCCAGGCCAGGCCCAGCTGCTCCTCGGCCGGGGCGGCGGGGTCGGCGCCCTCCGCCCGCAGCCAGCGGCGGACGGTCTCTGCCGGCACCGGGGCCTCCGCCTGCGGGGGAACC
>VYZM01011606.1:17350-32602 GCA_013398915.1 Dromas ardeola | reverse complement strand
CCCGGGACAGGGCCCAGGGCGGAGGCCCAGGGCGAGGCTCGGGAGGCAGGAACAGGCCCGGGACAGCGCAATAGGCAGAGACTAGCCCCACCACAAGGCTCAGGACACACAGAGGAGGCCCTGGACAAGGTGCAGGAGGCAGGAACAGGCTCAAGACAAGGCTCAAGGCACAGGGAGAACAGTCAGGACAAGGCCCAGGAGGCAGGAACAGGCCTGGGACAGAGCAAGAGGCAGGGAGAAAGCCCCCAACAAGGCTCAGGACACAGGGAGAAGGCCCAGGAGGCAGGAACAAGCTCAGGACAGGGCAAGAGGCAGGGACTATCCCCACCACAAGACTTAGGGTACAGGGAGAAGGCCCAGGATGAGGTACTGGAGTCAGGAACAGGCCCAAGACAAGGCTCAAGGCGCAGGGAGAAGGGTCAGGATGAGGCCCAGGAGGCAGGGACAGACCCAGGGCAAGGGCTGAGAGACAGGGACAAAGCCTGGGATGCGTTCTGGGACACACGGACAGGGCAAGAGGCAGGGACTAGCCCTGGGATGACGCTCAGGATACAGGGAAAAGCCTTAGGACCTGGCTTAGGACACAGATGAAGCCTGGGTGGCAGGGTCAAGACCTGGGACAAGGCTCAGCAGGCAGGACAGTGGGAACTGGAGCGGGCACACTCAGCAGTCGCTCATCTGGAGCATTCCTCCTCCCTTCCAACAGTGCCCGCATCAAATAGAGTCATGCAATTAACTTTTTGGATGTTTACAGAAATATCTTCACTTACACGGGGTCCTCAGTGAAGTCCCACGTTAACTATATATTTAATTGGTTTCACAATGACCTGGGGTTTGTTTGGCTTTGGGGTTTTTTGTGTACCGCAGAGTTGAAAGCCAGGCATTTGCTCAAACCTAACTGTCGGGAGTTTTATGAGTGATTTAAATAAGGTTTTAACATGCAGAATCATGGTGAGTTAGCAGGACAGCACTGTGTTCCCATTTGGGAATATCAAGCATATATACTGGGTACTCTGTGAACAGACGAAGGGGTGGTGGCTGTTGTGGGTAATTCTTGCAGTGAAAGTCCAGAAGACACAAGAGGCAATAACCTTTCCTTAGATCATTTCCAAGCAAACAAAAATGTTGTTCTTCCCTTATTTTGTTAGTGATGTAGATCATCAAAAAGCTGACTGGGTTAGTATCCACGAGCGAATATGCCAGCTGCTGATTCCAATCCGTACGTCCCTCCCTTTTCTCCTGTCTGAAAAAGAAAGAAAACATGGCACGGAGCAGCTGGTGAAGAGGCAGGTATGTACAAGAAAAACGAACACCACTTCAAAGTGCTGCCAGTGAAATTCAATTAGGTCTCTTCTTCCTATACTTTGATGTATGTAGTGTTGGGAGGGCACCTTGTTGGTTGATCAGTACTTAGTTGCAGAGCTCTATTTTTTTTTTTAAACAAAAACTCTATAATAAGGGGAGCGGGAGCATCCTCTCTCCAATTCTACGAGCCTTTTGCCTTTTTCGCAGTCCTTACTCCAAGTCCTGAGCTTCCTCAGGCAGTGGCAATCCTGGATCTCCCACCTTGCCAGGTAGTTAGTCCATCTCCCTGGTTAGTCCGGGATCCAGCTGAGTTTTGCTTCTTCCAGGCTGTCCTCATCCTTCGCTGATGAGAGGGATTCCCCTTTCTCAAAGCAAGGGGGGCAAAGAAATAAAGTCCCCTCCCTTTGTTTACCTGGCCAACTTTAATCGCCCTTTCCCACTAAATACGGTCTTTTATCTCTGTGTTTTGGCCTCGTGGGTGGTGCAGATGTGCAGCTCCTTTCCAGCCCAAGTGGTTTTCAACTCTTTTTTGTTTTGTTTTGTTTATGGGATGGCGGGATCTGCTTTTCCACAATGTTGATAAAATAAAATAACCCACCCAAGTACATCTGCTGCTTAAAATGATCTTCCCCATAAAAATAAATTATCCTTCTATCGTTGCATAACTCCTAATCGCAGAATAATAGGACAACAGAACAGCTGAAAGCGAGCTGGTAACAATCAAATGATGCTACTGAGAAGAACATCGTTAATCTTCTGGATTTTACATCACATGTTATTTTTAAGGTTGTTTCTGGGCCAGAGGCTTTGGTGATTGGCTCGTCGCTGCGGTCCTTCTTGGGAGCATCCAGAAAGAGAAAGTCTGAAAGGGATGGAATCTGCGCAGACAAAAGTCCTGCTTGGTGAAAGCTTGCGACAGGCTTTAGGCAGCAGATGCCTTTAGGCTTCGTCGGAATTGGGCACTGCCAACCCAGTTTGGTTTTGAAAATCCCATCTGCTTGAAAATCACAGGCAAGATTGTTGACCAAAGTCCAAAGAAGGTGTGTTAGAACAGTGTGTCCCAGAAGCGTCAGGAGAAAATGAAAGAGCTCCTCTGTTCCAGGTTACATTTAAATTGATCTTTTATAAAGTTTGCAAAGAAAAAAAGTTAAAGTCAGCCTTAGCGGGGAGTGGTGGCAGGGTTTTTCTCCATCCTTAACTGCTTAAAGCTTTTCCAAGGAACTTCACCGATATATTGAACACTGATGATGTTGAAAGCATCTTTTATTACGTAGCTGAAGTATGCTGTATACATTACAAAGGACCACGTGCCCGCCAGATCAAGGAAGTACTCACTCATTAGCTTGAAGCTAATCTTTTTTTTTATTAGGTTCCAGGGGAAGACAGCAGGAAGACAGGGCTGGTGGATAAGGGAGAGTCACTCCTTGATTGGAGTGCACGCCCAGGTTAGCACACGGCAAATGGAAACCTGCAGCTTGAGCTGAGTATGGGAAAAGTCATAGAGAGCAGACTCCGATTTTTTTTTTTTTTTGAAGAAGAAGAAGAGTTTTTTTATAGGATCTTTAACAACCCTATTACATTTGTTCTTTGACCTTTGTCTCCAGACTATTTAAATTAAAATAGATTCTGGGAACGGTATGTGCAGGGACACTTTGTCTTCCTTCTCTCCGAAGTAAGGAGTGAAAGAGCGGAAACACCTTGTTACCTGTTTTCTTTCACAGCAAGACTGCAGCTCCTAGCCCACAAATGAAGTCTGCCTTTATGTACAGCAAGGTATAGGGTAGAGAGCATTGGGCCTAGACTGACTGACAGGCATTGGAAGAGCGGTATGGAGAGCGTGAGATTATTTACTGCCCCGTCTTGGTGGCTTCATCACATTCCTATTGAGAGAGCCAACAAAAATGCTTTAAAAAAGGTCTTTGGAGCTCGAGGAAAAGCTACGTGGCCTCATGATGGTTAGAGAAAAAACCTTCTGCTCAAAGCCTACCCGTAGGTTTATTATTTTTTTAACACTTCTGCTGTACTTCGCAAACTCCTGTGTGGTGTTTGTTTAGAAAACACACAGCTCCAGCCTCAGTCAGGACACGGGAAAGCTTGCGCACAACAAAATGCCCTGTGGCTTAGGGGAAGGTGCACGAAGCTGAGAGCCAGGAGGTTATGAGTCACGCCGTCTGTTCGCCAAAGCTTTGTTGATAGAAATCTGCTTTTGTCAACATAGCTGGGGGGGTGCCTGCAGACAGTACCTCCAAACTGACAAAACTCCAAGTTTCTGTTTGTAGAATAGCCTCACCTGCCTGCGTGATGTCAGCTTACTGCAGCCCCTGGGTACGGGAAAAGATCCATGCCTCAGCCAGCTACAGCAGTCCTCCAGCACCGACGCTAGCCCCGCCGACTGCAGGTTTCAACTCAAACTGACTGGAAGCCTGCCTTCCTCTTTAAACCATCCTTTCTTCAACCGTGACATCGGTTTTGGTGCCTGCGAGCGAGTAAATGAATGTGGCACCGAACCCTGAAGTGTGTTCCCAACCCCCTGCGCCCACCTGGAGCAGAGCTGGGGTCCTCAGCTGTCTCAAACCCCAACTGGGGGAAAACTGCGTGGGGGCATCTTCAGAGAAACCTCTGTAATAGCAACACACATGAAAAGAGCCCAAAGTGTGCAGGTCCGGGGGCGTGGGGCTACCAGCAAGATGAAAAACAGTAGTGGGCCGAAGCTAACCATCCCCTCAAGGCTTGTAACTTCACAGTCTTAAATATTCAGTGCTGCAGGGCTTCTGTTGTCTCCTGCCCTTTCTTCTCCTCCTGGGAGCTGTGCAAGAGTCTAACCCTTCACTTGTCCTCCCTGCAGATGGTTTGAGATAGCTTACATCATGGGAAGCAGCGATGATCCTATTGATGAGGAGCAGAAAAAGAATGATGCCGATCTCCAGCACCTCCCCAGATGACAATCTGCTTGATACCCGCGCACCAAAGCCAGTGCTGATTGTGACAGAGTGGCATGGACAGAAAAGGCAGCCTGATAAATAACAGCTTTTACTGCTTCTTGCCCTGAACATGTGCTGCCTTTCTCCTGGGCACCACATGCTCTCCCAGCATGGCTTCGTTTCGGTGCTTTATCACTCTCTGGTAGCTGGTAGATCAGGGGCTGGAGAAGGCATGACTGCTGTGTTTTCTAGCTCTTGGCCCTCCTTGCTGTAGCAGGGTGCTATCACTCGGGGGTGTGTTCTTTGGAGCTCTCATTTCTCCAGAAATGATGTCTCTTTATCTCAGCCGGGATATCCAGGAAACACTCACAGGCTGTCCTTGAGGTTCCCTGTCCCTGAGCTGTTCCTTCACCTGCGGCACGACTCTCTCTGCCTCTCTCTAAGTACTTAAAGCTCAGCAAAACACCGAAGCCTGGCCTCCAAAAGCACAGGGAGTTGGTTTCTCTGCCCTCTGCTCAGCCACAGCTGGAAAACAAAAGGCAATAAAGAGATAAAATGGTATTTTCTGCCGGCGGTCACTGCACAGGCCTGCCCGTGCCTCCTAGCAAGAGAACAGCGAGTGCCTTGCTGACTTACCATGGCAGCGCTGCTGGGCACACCAGCAACAAGATTTCTCTCCAGGCAGCTTTCCCGCTGCACCACTTGTGTGAAAAGCCGACGCAGAAGTGATGGGAGTTGGCAACAATTACATTGAATGCAAAGAGAAATAAATAACAAAGCATCCTGGCTCTCTTTCGCTGGCATCCCTCAGCGCATGGTATGGGCACAGTTGCCGTAGAGCTCTTGGCAATGCACAGGCATCCAAACAGAGATACATTTACGGAGCTGGTGAATAGATCAAATGCTGCAAAGGGTGAAAAGACCAAATGCGGTGTGGGCTGCAAGAAGCGGCAAAAGGCAGGAAGCAACTATACGTACGGGAAACATTACGGATTCTGACAACAAACAGAAATCCTGCAGAAGCTGCTTGACCTCCAAAGCTGGCTCGGATGATGGATGTACAGGGGTGTAATGCGGTGCATTAGCGTGTTCTGATTTTGACCAGCTTTCCAGACTTGGTGCCCAAAATACCAGGCCCAGAGCTGGCCGGGAGAGGGTGGGAGGAAGCTGCAGCACCATGTGAGGAGCTCTCTCCTCGCTTCCAGACCGCGTCTGCTGCAGCTGGAGGTGTGCCATGCTGGCATCAGCGTGGCAAACCATACGCTCCGCTGCCTGCTATGAGTCACTGTTATTACCGTCAGCAGAACCCCGCCGTAGCCCCTTTTGTCTAATCTTTTCTATGGTCTTGTGATGAGCATTTTCTGTGCTTCACAGCTTTTATTGCTGCAGCCTTATTAGTCCTTTTTCATCAGCGTAAAGGATTCTTCGTCTCATAAGACACCACATGACCTAAGAGGATGTCCAAAGCTGTTCCTGCAAGAAGTGGGAATGAAAGACAGGCTCTAATATAACAGCTTTAATTTCCATCCATTAATTACAGGCACAAACAACATTACAGTCACTGGTTTACAGTTTGCAAACTTGAATGTAAAACAGACCATGCGTATTACTTCTTTTTATCCTTTGCTCACTCTGTCCCATTACTGTTTCCCTGCAGAAATACATCATCAATCTCGCGTACAGCACAGCCCGGGAGTTTGTTTTGGATGGAAAGCACAAAGAAGCGATACCTGCAGCTTTGCACGCGCTGCGTTTCAGTACTGAAGTGTACGGCTCAAATTCCGTGCAATTGGTGCCTGCTTATCTCCTCTTGGCCGAGGCCTCCACTGGTAAGTATTGTCTAAATAGTAACATTGGCAAGGGCAAGACCTCCCTTGGGTCAGGTTTCTGGTTTCCTTTTACCACCGGGGAAGGACCAGCTCTGCGTTTCAACATTGTGCCATGTCTCTACCCTGCCCTGCCTCAAGGGCATTTCAGAGAGATTTGAGAAGTCACACACACACACCCCTTTTTGGTGTGGGTCTGGGGAAAACAATCACTCATCGGTGATGAGAGATCAATGAAAGCAAATGAAATGTTTTCTCCATTTCTGCCGATTCCCACGAGAGAAGCAGTATGAAAATCTATTCTTTACCTCTGTGGCTTCGTATGACTCTCAAAAGCTTTAAGTTCCCGAGGGTGGTTGGTTGTGTTCTTATCTCCGGGAACCAGCAAACATTTCTGAGGCCGTTGCATCAGAGGAATGCCTCCGTTCATTCACAAAAGCGCGCTCTGCCTGAAGCGGAGCTTTTTCTCACTGACTGTATGCTTTATAAAAAAATGTCAAATTAGGACTCTGCATGAGGAGAACCGTTCTCCCCGGCTGCAGACGTAAATCTGAGAAATCACTGTAAATGACTGCCATTACAGGAGTAAATACAGTGCTCTGCTGGCAGAATTGAGCTGTCTCAAGGATTGTTGTAAATGGTGTGGCGAGAGAAGCGGGGGGGGAAAAATCCCATGAGTAATTCTGGTGTGATAATAAAGGAGTCATTAGTGGCTGCCTGTAGCTAACCCGTTTTGAACACGTGTTTCAAAGGTATTGAATGCAATACACAGTTTCTGGCTTCTCTCGTGGCTCTAGCCACTCAGCCGGTCTGTAGATTAGATTTTGAACACCTGCTCGGCTGAGGGGCACTCAAGAGAGAAGTGGGGAATCCACAAACTAGGTCTCCATATCAAACCACTACACAGGGATAGCAGTATTCTCTAAATTTCTAAATAAAACCCCTCTATCGTGCTTATTTCTACATGTCATTCCAGGTGTTGGCCGTCTGCCGGAGGCATCTAAGTATCTCTCCCTAGCTCAGTGGATTGTCCTCACAACTCCCGACTGCGGTGCTGCTCTTCAGTATAAACTACACCGTAGTCTGGGGCTTTTCTGTACTGCTGGAGGGAACTTTGAACAGGCTTTATATCACCTGGCAAATGATGTAAGCCAACTCAAATAGAGAAATGCTTTAATTTTTCTTAATTTCTCACACTTACAGATGGATATGAAAACCGCAGCAGGCAGATTTGTAATCCAGATTTTAGGTACCGAGAGGGTACACGTGACAAACACCTGAACTCTCTGGATCTAAGACACCTGTGTATCCATGTGTCCACCAAAGTTGTGTTTTACCAGTTATCCTTATTCCCTTGAAGTGACGCATACCTTTACTGCATCTGTTTATAAATGTATCTATCAGCTTTGTTACGGTACTGGGATGGACAGACATTCCTACCCCAAACTGGCATAGCTGCCTTTTATTCAACAGATAAGTTACTTTGTATTTTGGCCATCATTTTCCTCAGTCCTTTTATCTGTTAGACAGCAATTCTCTATCAGCCGTTATTTAATGAATGCCGTATTTAACTATTTAAATGTCTGGTTCAATAGCGTTTTCCCCGCTTCAATCTTTTTAGCCGCGAGAGCAGTTCATCGGATTTGCAGTGGTTTTTGCCACCTGTGTTCCTGAGGATGCTTTGCCTGTCATTTGATCCTCCAAAGGCAGATGAACTTCACGACATCCTATTTCTGTCCCATGTAGACTAAATTTATCCAGTGCAGGGTGATGCATACCCACTACTGTTGAATTTGATAGTAGCTTTGTGTGGGCGTAAATGATGACATACGGTTGAGGAGAATTAGATCCTTTCTATTATAATATATACAACCCTGGCTTTGCTTAGTCTGGAAACCTTTGGGGAGATTCCCCGCTGTGCCGTTGGTTTTTTTAGGTACCCTAAATCTGCCTGAAAGAGTGTCGGGTAATAGGGTTTTTTTGCTATTAGCGAGTCGCTGCTCTAATTCAGAGCAGCCCAAGACCTGCCTGAACTTTGGCTGCGTGTCTGAGATCTGCTGAGAGTCACACGCCAGCTCAGAATAGCTGGAATGCGCGGCTGCCTTCCCACTGCCCGGCCTGGCTGGGGCTGCGGGGGGAGAACCGGGCGCCGTGGGCAGGGCTGGGGAGCCGAAAAGCAGCAGCGGGTCGTGCCTTTGGAGATGGGAGAGTTAGGGGTTGCAGGGTGAGAGGAGGAGATGTGAGAGATCTGCTCCAGCGGCAGGTAACACGCTGTGATCAGGTTCCGCTGCCCCAGCAAGCGGGGGATTTGGGGGCATTGCATTCCCTTGCATAAAACCCAAAATACAGCTTTTTTAGTACTACATTTTACCATCGCAATCAGGTATAACTAATGCTATAGTTACACAGAAAAAAAAAAAATCCCAGGTGTGATGTGAATGTTAAACTTCAGCTTTTTTTTACTGTCAATTTCAGATTTACCTTGCTAGCTCTACATTTGGACTAAAATCTGTTGAGGCCTCTGGAGGGTATTTCCACATGGCTAATGTTTTCTTTCGCCAGAACAAAATGGACATAGCGAACTCACTCTATGCTAAGGTGGGTAAAACCAAAGGTCATCCCCTGTATATATCCTTTATATATTTCTCAGGTATTTTCTGTGCTCTTCCCAATGTTTTTCCTGTTTCTGACTGCCTTTGGTGTGCTGGTGACTGTATCAGGTGCCAGCAATGTGCCCTTGTGGGGAGGCCAATGGCATCCTGGGGTGCACCAAGAAGAGTGTGGCCAGCAGGTGGAGGGAGGTCATCCTCCCCCTCTGCTCTGCCCTGGGGAGGCCACATCTGGAGTGCTGGGTCCAGTTCTGGGCTCCCCGGTTCCAGAAGGACAGGGAACTGCTGGAGAGGGGACAGCAAAGGGCCATCAAGATGATGAGGGAACAGGAACATCTCTCTGATGAAGAAAGGCTGAGGGATTTGGGTCTCTTCAGTCTGGAAAAAAGACAACTGAGGGGGGATCTTATCAACGCTGATAAATACTGAAAGGGCGGGTGTCAGGAGGATGGGGCCAGGCTCTTTTCAGTGGTGCCCAGGGACAGGACAAGCGGTAACGTGCACAAACTTGACCATAGGACGTTCCACCTAAACATGAGGAGGATCTTCTTTCCTGTGAGGGTGGCAGAGCCCTGGCACAGGCTGCCCAGAGAGGTGGTGGAGTCTCCGTCTCTGGAGACATCCCAAACCCGCCTGGACGCGTTCCTGTGCCCCCTGCTCTGGGTGACCCTGCTCTGGCAGGGGGCTGGACTGTGTGATCTCCAGAGGTCCCTTCCAACCCCGGCCAGTCTGTGATTCTCTGATTACCTTTTAGCATGATTATCAGAAACCCTTTTCACGGCGTTTCCATGGCCAGGGAAGAGTTGCCGAGCAGCAACGGGATACAAACGAGCCATGTCAAATTGACGCTGAGAATCCATGAAAAGTCTCACTGATCAAAGATTGCCAGAACAGAGTGATCACGCATGGGAAGTAACAATTATCTACTCGCTCTAATAACTGGAAAAAAAAAAAAAAAAGAGCTTTCATTTGTTTAGCTTGATTTCCTGTGGAAACGTTGCTTTGGCAGTAGCCTGCCTCTGTTCCCCTGGTGAACTTCAACCAAATTTGCTTTTGGTGAACAATTTCATTAGATTTGTTCAAATTTGATGCAAATTAATAGTCAGATGGAGAAATGAGCTTCCAGCTAATGCTGCCACCGGGCGAAGAGCGGTCAGATCTCGACGTGAAACACCCAGCTCGGCGGCAGCCAGCTCAGCAACCAGCCGGCACCCCGGTTATTGTGGCAGGGCTGGGCACTGCAGGACGCATTGTTTATAGAACAACTCGTTGCTAAATACCAACTATTCATACAAGTGAAATAATTCATTTGCTTCCTGATAGGTAACTGACATCTGGCATGCCTTTCTTCTGAAGTCAGTTCAAGCGCAAATTCTCGAGTCACGGCCGGAAATGTCTCCATTCACCGGGGACGAGGAAGTCGGCGAGGACCGTATGAGTAAGCAGCGCTGTTGCGCAGAACCGTTCGGAAAACGGGCTTTTAAAGAATCCGTACGTCCCACCGCTCATATTGACAGCGTTGGGGTTTGGCCTGGCATTTCTGTAGCTCAAATTGAATTGGAATCACAGGAATTTCTGGTGTTGATGCTCAGCAGATTGCGCTGGATGAGGCAAACGAGGCAGCTTTAGGAATGAGGGTGTTAAGTGGAAATGCAACTTTGCCCTTTTTCTTTACGTGCTCCTTTTCCCAGTGCCCGTGGCGGGGACTGTAACAATACCAGATTTTGCCTTTCAGGATTTGATTCCACTTCAACATCCTCGTTTGTCGGCAGCTCCTTTGTCTCCATTTAATTATACGAAAGTGACATTTCATCTCACTTAGGCAGGTTCACAGCTCTGTCTGCTGAAGCAGTAGGACACGATGGAATAGCACGTGCTGGTAATTGGATGTATTCATCGGGAGAGCGCTCTCAGGAGGGAAGGTGGGGAATCTCTCACGAGGACATAAAGGTGCATAGAGCAGTAGGAAGGACGCTGGTGTGCACGGCACGACCCTGTGCTCCGCTGGAGGAGACTGGACTCTCGTCCTCCTCTTCTTCCTACCATTTCTGTGCATAAGAATATTGTCAGAGTTGGATTGTTCCCATCAATCCCATGGCCTGGCGTCGTCCCCGTCCAGGAGGAACCGCACCAAAACAGGGCTGCACGATACCATCATGGGTTATGACAGGGGTATGAAAGTTGCTCTTTTCATGCAGCTGTTATGACTCCACATCCTCACTAAAGGCTAATCAACACAATTACTGACTGCATGAAAAGATACCTGTTAATGGGTGTGGAATTTGCATGGAGCTGGGATACCGCGGTGATGCTTGTAGTAGAAATGCTTTGATGTCTAGAAGAGATAATTGGACAGTTCTGAATATATTATCTCCCATACATCCATCCAACCAGATCGGTTCACTCTCCATGCAGCTGAAGCCCAGCGAGCGGAAGCGATCCGAGTGCTGAGCGCCGTGTTGGATATCCGAGAACAGGCACCGAAGCACTGGCCCGGGGAAACCGCCAGGGTTCTGCACGCTCTTGCCATGCTGTATTACCTGATCGGGGATTTACCAAAGGTAGGTTTCATCTGGTGAGAGGGTCCAGGAGTGTTGCCTGACTCTGTTTCAGCGCTCGCCCTGTCCCGTGAAGCCTGTGCTCACCTGGACCTCTCCTGAGCCCACAACGGCCTCGCAGCGCTGGGTGACTGAGGACAAAGCTGCCTCGGGAGCTCTGCGCCCTGCCAAGGCTCATAAAGGCCCCCCGGGTCTGTTTTGTTCTCTGCCAGGCCATCCACATCCCGTACTTACCCACGTTGTCCGGGTTCATCCCTCACCTGGGATATCCTGGCAGAGAAGCTGCCCGTCACAGGCTGCATTTGGACGTCGGGCGGGATGTTACACAGCGAGACGTGGGCCTCGCACGTGCCTCTCCTTGCGCCAGGCTCCCTGGAATTACCACGATGTTAACATGGGTTCACTCTTTTGGACCCTGTAACTCAGTTTTGAATTCGCACCCCTGCATTTTTATGGCTAAAAATTTCCAATCTGACCGCTAACTTCAGAGTGCCCAATTCTCTGCCTTAATAATCGTTGATTTTGAGGAAGTGCTGAGCGGTGACCAGCTGGAAATGAGGCCTCTCTGTTCGGGCCGAGCGCTCAAAAGCCCGAGTTTCTTCTGCCTGTGTTTTGGAGGGTGAAAATACAGATTGCTAATGGTCTCTTCATCGTATCAGAGAAAGCCGTAATGATGTGAGTCAGTGTCTGGAAGACGCAAAGAAACAAATTCAAATTAGAAAAAAGGCAAAAGCTTTATAATTATGAGAATGTCTAATCCCTGGAAGAGCTACCCAGGGAAATGAAGGATTTAGTTCAGATAGAGTCAATAAAGCTGGGGTTTTTTTTTCCTGAAACAGCTTTGGGAATGCTCAGATGAGCTGCTGCGTTAGAAAGGAGGTAACGCTCTGCGGCGCGGGGGGCTGGGGTTGGTAATCTCTTCTGTCCGCACCACTGGATCCTACATATGATCTCTCTTGGCAGCTTTACTCTCTTCTGTAAAGCAGCTTGTGCAGGTCACCCCCGGCAGCAGGCGGCCGAGCGGGGCCTGGAGCCGCTCCAGCGCCGCTCCTCCAGTGAGCTCCGCAGGTATTTGAACTACCCCTCGAGAAAAGCCAAACTCCTGACAATTCCTTTGTCTTTTCTGTTCCGTTCCAGGCTCGCGAGGCAGGGCTGAGAGCCTCCCACCTGCTGAAACAACTGCCCCAACAAGAGTCTCTAGAAACCATCGGTCATTTGTTGGAGCTGATTAACTCCCAGCCTTCCTGCACGAAATAAAGAACTCTTTCTACCAGAGCCAGGTGTTCGGCTGGGTTACCGCTTTCATAGGCTGCTGGAAACAAAAAGCGTCCCGAGCCGTAGGTCCTTTCTGCTTCTGCCGTCGTCCCAGATGTGTCCCTTTTGTCTCGAGGTGTTTGAAAATTAAACATTTTGGTATGAGTTAGTTTTCATGTGCTGCTCAGCCTTAGGGAGTAACAGCACAAGGGCGGGAAACAAAAGCACAACTAACACGCGGTTCATAAATCATTATCTAATGATTTATGAATAAGCAAACAGCCTCTTACGTCCTCACGTTGTCTGTCCAGGAGCTAAGACACGCCGGGGTGTGTTTGTTACCGCTTTCCCCAATCTGCCTTTCCGTTTGATGAGGGAGATACCGGGGCGGGACACGGGGAAGGCCCCTCGCTGCGTCCCCAGCGTAGCTGGTTGTCACCTGCTCCCCAGGAGCTGGCTGGGCTCCATCAGGTGTTGCTTCTCTCTGCGGTGCCCCTCCATCTCCAGATCTCTCTTTTTGCAGTGCTTTAGAGGAATCTTGGAGCTCAGGGCACCAAGGGACTCGCGTGTTCCACTCGTGGAAGAACTTGCAGCCAGGAGGAACCACGAGAACAGCGTGAGGGACTAGAAGCAGCCTTGAGGGAAAGGATTAAAAGGCCGGTGAGCTCCAGTCAGCGCTTCCAGCCCAAAGGAGACACGGTTTCCTCATGGCTGAGAGCTCGCCAGCGCACGGGCTGCCCGTTAACTCGGACGCCAACCTCAGGAGGAGGAAGTCCCTTGTGTCACCCGGAGCTTCTGCCCACGGAGCTCCACCGAGCAGGGTCCCGGCCTGCAGCTCTCGCGGGAGCTGCCCCGCAGAGCAGCGCGGAGACCCGCAGGGCAGAGGGTCCGCGTGTCCCTCGCTGTGGAGGCAAAGGGACGTTGGCGCAGGGTTAAAGGAGACCCCGGGGCGCGAGACGGGACACGGGCTGTGCCTGAGCTCGGCTCAGACGCCGAAGCATGTGACAGCCTCGCACAGCTGGGAAAGAGGTGAAGGGAAACTTGCCCTGCTGCTCCGGTCTGAATTCAGCTCAGCTTTAAGCCTACGATTAAGTCTCATTTACTTCAGGAGGATTTATGAGTGCATTTAATTGCCTCGCTGAATTGGGATGGAGTCAAGTACGCTTTCTAAATGCTTCGTCAAGCTGGGACCTGAGCAATTAGAAGGGATTGATGCTGCTGGTGAAGGGAAAGCCTCCGCTTCAGCCCGTGTTTCGTTACATGGGGTGGTTGGGGGGGGGCGGAGGGGGCACGATGGGCCCCCACGGCTGAGGGTGGGAGACCTCGGCGCGCTCCTGGGGGAGATGCTGGTGGACACGTCCGCCCTCAGCAGGTCTCCCCACGGCCAGAACGACCACCTCCGTGCGAGAGGGGACTGCTCCTGCTGGCACCGTGCCCTGGGGCGCGGAGGATTTGGGTCACCATGGCCGGGGATTTGGAGCCGCGGGCTCGGCGCTGGCAGTAATCCCTCGGGACGCTCTGCAGCCGGGCTGAGCCTGCCCTACGCGCCGGGCCGGCGGCTGCGTGTCACCGCTCTGGGCTGTTTCAACGCCCTCAAAGATGGCATGAAAATGGACTTTGTGTGGAGCTGGGCACCTCCAGCAGCAGTGACGGGCAGGGGCTGGGAGTGGGAACGGTAGCGCGGGGGATGAGAAGAGCCCTGGGCAAATAAAGACCAAATTTGGGAGCTTTGAAAGAGTTTTACAAGAGCCATTTCCTACAACATGCTGCAACAGCCATTTCCAGCACATGCCCTTCAGGGCAAAGAGACTGAGTAATAAATAGCATTTTCAATAAATAGAAAAAGGCCTGAAGTGACCAAGATCAGCGTTTCTTTGCCCAAAAGCGTTCAGACTTGCAGCTCTTGGCACCTTCCTTGTTAAAGGGGAAAGAAAAAAAAATTCACCGAGAAGTGGCAGCCTCCCCCCTGCCTGGCACGGGCAGTTGGTGCGAGCCAGGTCTCCGTCCCCAGCAGACACCCCCTGGCGTCCGGGGCCAGGGTCCGGCGAGGGGACGGAGTGGGTCAAGGCTTGGGGCAGAAGCCCCCACGGCTGGGGCTGCTCGGGGTGATTAAACCCCAGTCATGCACCCAGGGAGGGTGGCCACAGCCAGGAAAAGCCTCACAGGGACATGCAGCTGCAGATCTGGGCCCGTGCGAGCCCAACGCAGCGGCCACATCTCGCTGCAGTCGGGAGCGGGGAGTCCCTGAGGGAACTGGGCGGCTCCGGTCCCCGCAAACCCCCAATTGAGGGAAAATGCATCCCCAAAACCGGAGCTCCAAAGTGGTACCAGGATGGGGACAAGGGAGCCAACTCCCCATCCTGGCTCCCTGCTGGCCCCGGCAGCGGGAATTCCCATAACACACTGCCAGGAATTGCAAGGGAGTCGGGTCAGCGCTGGCCCAAGGGACGGCATCTGAGCAGGGACCTAGCCGGGAGGAGGAGGAGGAGGGTGAGGAGGAGGATGAGGAGACATCCCGGAGTGAGCGGAAGGTCCCTCCTGGAGCCGCAATGAAGGCACGGGAGGCGGCGGGCGGGGTCGCTGCATACATTCTCGTTTATTGTTAGCACATCACACACCTTCCTCTTGGCACTTATTTTTATGTATTTCTTTAAAAAAACCCCACACACATGCACGCTGCGCGGTGCCGTGCTGCGCCGAGGCGCGGCCAGGTGATCACAGGGTAGTTTTACATCTTTTTTTTTTTTTTTTTTTTCTTTTTTTTTTTTCTCCCCCCTCC
>VYZM01011606.1:6220-17259 GCA_013398915.1 Dromas ardeola | reverse complement strand
TGGTCAAGTGTAATCACTTCCAAACCAGAAAAATAAATAAAAAAAAAAAAAAAAAAAGTAATACTATTTTAAAAAAACAACTGCCCGTGGCTTTGGGAATGTGCCAGTAGCTCCCACACCAGCTGCGCGCGGGGAGAAGGGATGAGTTTCGTGAGGGTTTGGGGTTTTTTTGTTTTTTTCTGTTTTTTTTTTTCTTGAAAAGGACAGTATATCTCTTTTTTTTTTTAATATACTACAGCCTGAAATTCAGTGCAATAGATACAACTACAGTGCAGGTAATGAACTATACAAAAGTCATCCTAACCATGTACAAGCTTTTTTAGTCGCTATAGAAACTATACCTTTGCATCTGTACCTTTTTGTATATATTATACAGTGTGAATATACTCCAAGAATATTTACAGTACGTTGCTTGTCAAATCAGAAACGCTATAACTTAAACGTCTACTATTAACAACCATTGAACAAAAATATATATAATATAAATATCTTCCAGTCTATACACAGAGCGGGAAATGGATGTGTCCGCGTGACGATGGGGTTGGGTGAGTCCGGGGCCGGAGGTGGCAGCGATGACGGGGGGGTTGCTGTAGTGTGTGGCAAATATTGCCGAGATTAACCCCAAAAAAAGAGACACCCCCTCCCCCTTCTCCTCTTCCCCTCCCTGATGAAATTCAGGCAGAGGAGAGGAGCCGGCGCTCCGGGATATCGGCCTTTCCACCGCTCCGTCCTCGGCGCCGGGAAATCCGCCCCCGCGAACCCACCAGGGGCTTGAAATCAATTAGACTGCTTTAAAAAACAACTCGGTTTTGTTTTGTTTTTAAAAAAAGAAATTGTTGGTTTAGATTTAGTCAATTTACGTGATTTTTTCCTATGATTAGAACGTTAAAAAAACCGTAACTTTCCAGCTTTAAAAACTTCCGCTACGTGATTTCTCGTTAAATAACCTATCGCGTCATTAAAAATGGGAGGCGCCCCTCACGCTGGCGGAGGCTGCGCGGTTGGTTTGTAAAACAGCTATTGGCTTTGAAATCCTGGACGCGAAACCAGCTAAAAAAAAAAAAAATAATAAATTGTTCCTAGCAGGGAAAAAAAAAAAAAACAACAAAAAATAATAAAATAGGTCAGTCTGTCCCCGATAAACCAGGGGGGAGTCTGGAAAAGGGGTGTCTGCACGAGAGCCACCCCCCCGCTCCCTCTGTCCTGGATTCTGTACAAAGGATTTGAAAAAATAAAACCCAAAACTCAGGAGAGAAGGTGGGGCTGGGGGGGCCGCGGAGGGGGTTAGACCTGGGAGTCGGCGCCCAAGCTGTGAAACTCATCCGGAGTTTTGTCGCTCTGGCTCGCTCCCCCCTGCCGGAAACCCGAGGCGATCTCATCGAAGGTCCGACCCTTCGTCTCTGGCACCTTGAAGTAGGTGAAGATGAAGAAGAGGACGAGCAGCACCGTGAAGATGATGAAGACGTAGGAGCCGCAGAGTTGCTGGAAGGAGAAGAGAGGAGGAAGGGGTGAGCGCGTGGATGGAGATGGTGCTCCAGCACCAGTGGCGGGAGCGGAGTGATGGACCACGGCTGAAGGACCAAAATGCTCCAGGACCTGCTTCTCCTTCCCTTTCAGAGATACCTCAAGTCGGAAGGAACCCATGAGGATCATCAACTCCCTGCTCCGTCCCTAGATCCTGGCCCCATCCCTCTTCCCCAGGGGCATCCGCCCTATCAAACCATCTCAGTCCAGGTTTTAGGGCTCAAGAGAAGTCACACAACCCCACCGGTGCCAGGGAAGGCTCGGCACCCCCAACCCTGTTCCCACCAAGAGCATCAGGAGATGATTACCGCGATGTACTGGAAGCCCATGCCCACGATGAAGTTCGAGGTCCAGTTGGAGAGGCCGGCAACAGCGAAGGCAGCGGGACGAGGGCCTTGGCTGAACAGTTCTGCCACGATAAACCAAGGGATGGGGCCTGGGCCGATCTCAAAGAAGGCCACAAACCCGAAGATGGCCACGATGCTGAGGTAGGACATCCAGGGCATTTGGTCCTAATCCAAGGGAGAGAGAGAGAAGGTTGGTTCAGTGAAGGGGGACGAAGCATCTGGCCATCCCAGGTGATGAGACTCAAGCCAGCGTGGTGCTGGCAGAGGTTTCTCCAGATCAGAGACTGGATTTCTAGGATCTCAAGAAAGACGTGGGCAGTGAGAATCACTCAGCCATCTAGGCGGCCTCTAGAAGGACAAGTCCTTCCTTCTCTCCAACCAGACCTCCCCCTCCAAGCCACCACAGCGAGGGACAGTGCGCAAGACCTCCTTCCTCCCAGCCCACCCGTCCCCTCAATGCCCACCACTCACCAGCAGCGTCAGGGCAATGGTCATGAGCACCGCACAGCCCGCCATCCCCGCCAGGCCGATGAGGTGGAGGGTCCTGCGTCCGGCTCGTTCCACCACGAAGAGCTGTCGGATGGAGACAGGCGTCCATCAGCACCTCCCCAGCCTGAGGGAAAGCCCCCTCCGCTCCACCTTCCCTGGCAAGAGCTTGGTGGGCCAAAACTCACCGAAACGACTGTGAAAGCCGTATTCACCACACCAGAGCCAATGGTGGCGTAGACAGGCTGCTCCACACCAGACTTCTCAAAGATGCTGGTGGAGTAGTAGAAGACCTACAAAGGGCAGGGGTGTCAGGTCTGGCATCAATCCACCAGGTGATGCTGACCTGGAGCCAGCACAACCCAAGTTCTGGGTGAAACAAGCTGAGCTCACCACCTCTGGCACCCCCAAAACTCACCGCATTGATCCCCGAGAGCTGCTGGGACAGCTGCAGGACAATCGCAATGAGGATGGGCTGGCGATACATGGGGGAACGGAAGAGCTCCATTATGGTGACCTTCTTCTCCCTCATCATTTGCCGGCTCTCCTCCTTCATCTCCTGGAGGTCGCTGCTGACATCCGTCGTGCCCCGCAGCTTCTTGAGGACTAAGGGGAAGAGGTGGAGTCAGGAGCAGCTGAGGACTCTCCCACGTGGTGGGACGAGCTCGGGGATGGGAGTCACTCACCGCTCTTGGCTTTGTTCTCCTCGTTGCGGTTGATGAGGAGGAAGCGGGGGCTCTCAGGGGCGAAGGGCAGGATGATGCACTGCAGCAGGGCAGGGACGAAGATGAACCCCAGGAGCAGCGGCCAGAGCGAGTCGTTTCCCATGATCAAGTCCAAACCGAACACCTGAGGACGAGAGGGGTTGAGCCACCCTTCCCCAGCTCAAGTTGGGCCCAACTCTGCTGCCCATGGGTGCACTACAGGCTTGGACACCCACCAGAGGGGCACGGACAGCTGTGCTGCTTCCAGGTGACCAACAGCCACCACATCATGACGCTGCCCACCCCAAAGCATAAGACCTCCCAGCATTCCTGCTCCTGCTGAGCTCCAGGTCCCCCCCTCCAGCCCCAGCTCCTTCTGAAGGACCATGCAGATCCGCAGCACGAGCAACGGTCTGTGCCCCCCCATCCCCTGCAGACCCCGATGAACATCAGCATCAGCCAGCAGGAACCCCCCAGCTGGTTCTCTGGCACTCACCTGTGCGATGAGGATGCCCAAGACGATGCCAAGCTGGTGGAAGGTCCCCAGCGCGCCCCGCAGTGCAGTGGGTGACACCTCGCCCACATACATGGGCACGAAACCAGTGGTGAGGCCGGAATAGAGGCCAATAATGAAACGGCCGAGGATGAGCATCTCGAAGGAGAAAGCCATCTTGGAGAAGCCCATGAGGACAGCGGACACGAAGGCAAGAATGTTGGACATCAGCATGGAGTTGCGCCTGGGGAGGGAAGGGAGGAGGGTGAGGAGGACCATGGGGGTCAGAGAGGCTGAAGGGGTGTCAGTAGGACCCAAACATCAGCTCTTGGCAGGAGAGAGGTATCCCTGGGATGCTGGGGTGGGGTGAGGCTGTTCAACCCCCACATCGGGGTCCACCACGGGTCCACCATCCTTGGTGCTCACCGTCCGAAGCGATTGACAAAGAGCCCCACGGAAAAGGATCCAATCATGCCTCCAACGGAGAAGATGGCGACGGAGAGGGACCAGAGCGTGGTGAGGGTGGCAGGGCTGATGGGCTCCTCATATCGGTACAGCCAGGTACGGTTGTAGAAGTCCTCAATCACCTATGGAAGAGCAAGGAGAACCGAAACCATGGGTTAAAACCGTCTCCATTTCATCTGTGCCACCAGTGTTATGAATTGCCCGGCCTCAGCCCAGCCACCTACAGACCCTTGGCTGGCGAGCGCGGCTCACAAGACGATGCATCATGGAGCCAGGAGCCGCCCAGCCGCCGGGCCGGCGGCTCGGCTCCAACCCAAGGGAGGAAACCTGATGGGATGTGCAGGGGAAATGCAGCCAGACAGGTTCTGGTCTCGCCCTGCAGAGACTTGGCGTTGCCAAAATACCTCTTTTGCCTCGCCAGGCGGGCACAGGAAGGTCACGCTCCTCCCCAGGGCACGGGAGACAGGGAGGGATGTCTCCATCCCCGGAGGAGAAGCAGCGCGAGGGGGGAGATGGCAGAGATGCTGGAGGAAGGTGAGGAAGACAGCAGGGTTACCTGGGCAGCTGGAGGTGACCAAGAGCAATTCCCATCTCCCTGGACACTCCCTTAAGCTTAATTTCTAGGGTTTTTTTCTGCAATACTTCCATAACGCAATATTTCTGCAACACTGCAATGCTTCTGCAATGCTAACGTCCCAGACGGGTGCTTGTTTTTAGTTACCGTCTCTGCAGAACACCCATTTTTTGGCTTTTTTTTTTTTTTAAATGTATTTTTAAAGCCACTGCTGAAAGCTTCAAGTTATTTAAGGGTCATCCCTACCCAAAACAAAAGAACAAAGGGCTCGATAACCTGCCCAACCAGCCGATCTCTGGCTGGAAGGAGCAGAGACTTCATGCAAGCTGCTGCTGGACATCAGGTGGCTCAAAGACCTCACTGCTTCAAAGGGTTTCGCCCACATTCAGCTCCTGATTAAGTGTTTGCACAATTGCGCTTCGTTTTCTAGTTTTTCCCTTCACTTCAAGTGCAAACGAGAGCCCCTGGCAGAGGCAGCACAAGAAATACACCCCGTGCTTCACTATAAATTTCAATAATGTAATTATTTTTTTTAGGTTGTTCCTTTTACAAAGCCCCTAAACCATCAAGATTTCAATATTTAAGTGATTTTGTTTGCCTCCTGCTTCACCTGGAGGTTTTGACGCTTTGGGGGCTTTTTCCTCCTTTTCCTAACATCACCAAAAGAAATAATTGATATTATTATTTGGAGATCCCAGGCCTGGCTCAGGCTCTCGGTGGGGGTAAGCAGGTCTCTGCACACACCCCACCAAACCTTGCGGTGCTCTAAATTCCTCCCTACTGTCCCAAAAGCCTCCATCTCTCTCCCCTTGAAGCTGAAAATAAATAAATAAATAAAATCAATTCAAGTGACAGTGGATGCCCCAGCACTGGCTGACCTATGCTAGGCTGTGCTCTGGGTTATCAAAAAACAACACCCAAACACCCTTGCTCTCGGCCCCCTTTCCTCCTGCAAAAAAAGGATGGATGGAAAAACCCACCATGGGCTGGTTGTTGGGAGAGAAGGAGATGAAAAATTATGAGTTTAAAGTGAGAAGCATGAAAAAGAGTAATTGCATTTTCCAAAAGTTAGGGTTCCCCCTCTCCTTCCTCCTCTCTTGCCCTCATTTCATTTCAGCTGAGTGTTTTTACCAGCCCTCGCCCAGTTTCGGGCCGTCCCCTCCACACATCACGTCTGCAAACACCCCACAGACACCAAGCCGCTGTTTCAGCAGCGGGGAGGACTATATTAAGAGGACCACAAAACCGGCGCTCAGCCCTCCGCGTGAGAAAGGAGCTTTTCTGAGAGGCGCCGGCCACAGGACGCTGCTGCCAGCAAAGGCTGCGGCGCGGCACTGCTGCAGCCAGGGGGATGATGCATCCCAGTCCCAATCCTACGCCCCAATGCACCCCAATGCATCCCAATCCTGTATCCCAACCCCAGTCCTGCACCTCAATTTAGCCCAATCCTGTGTTCCAATTTAGCCCGATGCATCTCCATCCTGCACCCTGATGCATCCCAATCCCGTATCCCATCTCCAACGCATCCCAACCCCAATCCTGTGCCCCAATTTATCCCAGTCCTGTGCCTGAAATTATCACGATGCATCCCCATCCAAACCCTGCACACTGATGCATCCCAATCCTGCACCCCGATGCATCCCCATCCCAGCCCCAATGCATCCCAATCCTACACTCCAATGCACCCCCATTTAGCCCAATCCTGCACTCCAATTTATCCTGATGCATCCCCATCCCAATTCTCTATCCCAGCCCCAATGCATCCCAACCCCAATCCTGCACCCCAGTTTAACCCAATGCATCCCCATCCCAACCCTGAGCACTGACGCATTCCAATCCCAAGGCACCCCCATCCCAACACATCCCCCTCAATCCTGCACCCCAATCCCAGGCCCCAGTGTGTCCCCACCCTTAAAGGTGGGATGAACCCCCGTGTCCAGAGCATCCTGCTACCCAGTACAGCACCCACCCTGCCTCCCCTCGTGCCCCCCATACAGAGCACCCCAAATCCTTTCCCCCTTCAGTCCCGCATCCCAAATGCAGCGTCACTCACTGGGTGACTCACTCCTAAAATACAAAGCCCGTCCCTGGCCCAAGCCCCAAGGGTTTAATCCTAAAACCCACAAGGGAAACTGAGGTAACACCCATCGGGGGGTCTGTAGGAACCGGAGCTCAGTGCCGAGGGAAGACCCCAGCTCAGCCGTGGTCCCTGCCCACGTCACCCAGAGCAGCATCTCCTGGGTCAGGGGAGGAGGGAGAAAAGCCCTTTAGCCACAGGGAAATGACACGCATCCGTGGGATGTGGGGCCGGGCTCCGACGCATGGTGATAATTACAGAGCACCCGTTCCCCCCGGTGCCGGAGCTCGGGGAAAAATGAGAGCAAATCCCAGAAAGCAGCTCCTCAGCACGTTTCCAGGGATTTTCTATCTTGATGCTGTTTCAAAGGCTGCTCCCATCGCCCGTCTCCGGAGCGGGATGCTCATGGCCAACCAAGCACGAACGTCGCCAGTGCAGATCAGTCCAGGGGAAGGCAAGCACGAGTCAGGATTTTTCAGCAGGGCAATGCTTTCGGCAGACGGACACGTGCACCATGGCCGCAGGTGCAAGCACCGACGGTGCTGGATGGGAGTTGCAGCCTCCGCTGTGTGAAATCCTGCTCTTAACGCAATACCTCAAATAAAGGCAATTTGCATCTTTTTTGCTCTTTCCAAGCTGATAGGGGTCTGGGAAGTTTTTGCATGGGGCCTTCTCTCCTGCAGGGAGTTTTTCCAACACTTGAGGTGAGATTTTGCAGCCCATTCGCTGGTAATGGCATTAATAAGCTCGTGGCGTGAATCCTGCCTTGGTGGTTTTAATTATTTGGGATGGTGCACCCAGAGGCTGCGATGATGTTCGGGGACGGGCTCTGCTCTCGCGCAGCAGCAGCTGGACCCCAGTTTGTCTTTCCACACCTCACCCTGGCAGCGGAGCTTTACCCAGGGCACATTGCAAGCACCACATGGGATTTCCAAGCTAACATTTCCAGGCCTTTAAAACCTCCAAAAGCCACATAATTTGGGGAAAATCAAGTTTTTCAAGGCTCCCATGTACCTACCAGTCGCTGGAAGGTCCTGGCACTACACTAGGGGAAGGTGCAAACACCTCCTGTGGTCATTTCCCCCCTCCAAGACAACTCAAATCCCTAATTAATTTCCAGACCTTCGCTAAGAGCCGAGGTTAAAAGTTACACTGGTCCCACACAGAGAGCATCCTGCACGCGTTCCTGGGATTTTTCCCGGCAAAAACGCTAAGCGAGGAAGAAACTAATTCTCCTGGGAAGGCGGGAGCTAAATAACTCCCTCGCAAATCCCATTACAGGCAGTAAGCTGCCTAGCGGGATGTACTATTTTAGCCGGGCTGGCGGCGGATGCAGGTTTGTTTTCGGGTGTGGGGGGGTGGAATTTTGCTACGGCGACGTTGCTTGGCACACGCTCACCTTTTGCGGAGCGTTGATGACGCCAGTGTTGTAGCCGAATTGTAAGGAACCCAGAACCGCTCCTCCCACGGCGAGCATCAGGCGAGCCGTCATCTGCAGGAAAAGGGGGAAGAAAAAAAAAAACGGGTTAAACTCGGGGTCCTGGCTATGCCCTCCCGGTCCCCCCGTGCTTCTCCCTGGCAGCTGCAAGAGGAGGAGGGATGCTCATAAGGTTGTGAGCACAAATATCCATGATAAAAGAGAAAACTTGCTTTTTTTTATGGCATCCACATGGGCTAAGGGGAAAAAATAATTAAAAAAAATACTGGTTTGGGCTTAAATTAAAAAAAAAAACCAAAACCAACTGTTTGGGGATTCCAGGAATTTTTTGCCTCCGGAGTGGGGCAGGAGGTTTTATCTGGGCTCGCAGGGTCCCCTCCAAGGGCTCCACGTGACACCCGGGCAGCACGCCAGCACAAGATGCTTTTAGGGACGCCACGGTGACGCCGCCGGCCGGCGAAGCATCGTCCCAGCATTGCTGCAAGGATGCCCCGGACAGCCACCACTAACGAAGTTTCTGCATGGGAGCCTAATTAACAGTCGCTAAGCAAAATCCCGGCTATTTGGCAAACCCTTCACCCGCCTCCTCTTCCTCCCGCTTAAGCCAGAGCGACAATCGGAGCCTTGTTTGAGAGCAGGGTCAGGGCAGGCCAGCGCTTGGGCCACCTTCGTTAACGGACCAATTATCCCAGGCAGGAGATTTTCCTAGTGTTCAGCTCCGAGAACCAGGATCCGACATTCCCAGTTAATCAGCTTTGGGATGATCCACGTGAAATTTATAAGCCCCTTAATTTAGGGGGCTGGGCTCTTCCCAGTTATCCCAGGTACCGATGCATCACCCCAACCCAGGGATGCTCCCCTGGCATCCCAAGGGATTGGTGCTGGTCAGACCCCACCTGAATGCAACCCCTAAATCAGGAGGGCTAATTGCAAAGCACACGCCAAAAAAAAAAATAGGTATTTTGTTATTTAAGAAGCTTTTTTTTTTTTCATAAAGAATATAAATAAATATAAATAAGGGCTGCTCACTGACCTCGCCTCTCTGGCCAAGCCATCTCCCCCCGAGTTAAAGTTTGCAGGGAAAAAGCAACAGGGAATAAAGCCAGCCCCATTAACGAAGCTCATTAATTAGGCTTGGCCCCAACACAACTGATCAGGGAGGTTTTGGCCGGCGCTTCTGAAGAAACCCACCCCGAGAAGAAAATGCCCTGCTTAGGAAGGCAAAAACAGGCTGGACAGTTGCTGGAATCCCAGAAAAATAAGGAAAAAGCCCCAAAAAATCCAAATTCCTGACTCTGACCTTATCCATCCACCCGCTGCTCTGCAAAGGGCAACACTGTGAATGCCAAAAGCAACCTATGCTTGAATAAATGTTGTTTAAAAAAATTGTTTTTGCTCTTTGGGTTGTTTGTAGGAATTTTTTTTTTTCTTTTGGGGTGCTTGGGGTGATTTTTCTTTGCTTTTTGGGGGCTATCCCTTGCTTTTTGGGGAAACAATTTTTTTATTTTTTTTTTTTTTTACTTCACATCGCTAAAGGCCAGCTCGCCTGGCCCCAAAAGCCAATGGGTGATCCCCCACGTAGGGCAAGTGGGCAGGTGAGTCACGGCAGCACCGTGCCACAGGGATAGGGATGCATCACACCGGCACGAATGAACTTTGCTCCAGGAAAGCAACACCTCTTCGCTCCAACACCAGCCACTACCCCACGAAAAATTAAATAATAAAATTACTTCTGCAATTCTAACCTCTAGAAAAAAACAAAACAACAAACTTAAATTTTTAACCTTAAGCAAAAAAAAAATAAAAAAAATTATATTTCTATTAAACTCCAGCAGCTTGAAGGGGCAAAGGGACAGAGTTGGTAGGAAGGCTGCCGGCATTTTTGGAGGCTCTCCCCAGGCAGGGTCACCGTGAGTCAGCTCCTCCCGCTCCCTTCAGGCTTCCCAGTTCCAAACACGCTGCCCGGCCCGATCCGGGAGCCTTTCGGCTTTAACCTCACCATTAAAGGAGAGGCTTAAGATGGCGAGTTAGGGAGAAGAAAAAAAAAAAAAAAAGCTGATTTTTAAGGGCAGCCTTGCATGGGAAACTCCTGCAAAACCACGTGCAGGGTTTGTTGGGTTTTGGGGTTTTTTTAACTGCTTGCAGAAAACAGCAGCTTTATTTGGAGTTTAGGGCGAAAAAAAAACCCAAACCCAACATACTTCCCCTTCTTGCTTTTGTGAAATAAACTTATTTACAGCCTGGAGATATCCAACGTTTTTGGTTTTTTCCCTACTAACTCCTCTACCTTACAGGAAGATGAGCGCAACACTTGTGATTTTAATAAATTCATTTGAGTTTTCAGTGCTTCCTGCTTCCTTCATTGCTCAAATGCGGAAGCTGGGGTGCTTGGAATATATACTGACCCATGGGGTAACAGCAGCCCCCCCCCTCCCCAAACCCACAGCGGGCTGCATTTGGCTTTACAGCTTATGTTTTTACCCCTTTTTTGTTTTTCCTTGAGCACAGAAGGATTTCAGGATGCTGCCTGCCTCATGGAACAAGGAAATGAATAATCCCTTTAAAAAAAAAAATATATTCAAAAAAGTGTCCCAGGAGGGAATTTCAGGAAAATGCACATTTAAGAAGAGTGCATAAAAATTAGCCACGAGGCTTTAACGAGCATCCCGGGGGCCAACTGCAAGAGTTACCGTCCTGGGATGGATGTAGGGGGTGACAGTGGGGAGGGGGTGCAGCCTTGCAGCATCTTGCACGCTTGTTTGCACACTCGTGCACGCTTGCCAGAGTGAAGATAACCGGATCCAGCCATTGCCCAGGATAAGACGGCTGCGCCCTGGCTCCCAGCCCAGGAAAAACTTACGCACCCACCAAGGGCTGGGTAAAACCTGCTCCCAAAGCCACAGCATGTGCCACAGCACCGGCATTTACCAA
>VYZM01011605.1:517356-540091 GCA_013398915.1 Dromas ardeola | reverse complement strand
AGGAGTTTGGAGGAGTTGGGGGGCGGCCCGGGGTGCCCCCCCCGGCTGCCCGCTCGGCAGGGTAAGTGCTGCCTTCCCTCCGATGGAGGGCAGGAGAGGAAAGACCAAGGCGGAGATGCTGCCGGCGGCCAGAGCCAGGTCCGGGGCACCTTCCCCCAGCAGACCCGGCTCCCGGGGGGTGCTCGGCCCCCCGCCGGCAGCAGCGCCCGGAGCGGCCCCCGGCCCTGCGGGGAGCCGCCGGGCTGCAGGGAGAGCTGGGGCCGGCGCTGGAAGCACGGGGAAAAGGGTGGGGGTTCGGGTTTATGGGTTTTGGGTTTTTTTTGGTCCCCTGGCATGTGAGGGAAACCAGCACAAACATGATTTACGCACCGATTAACAACGCGGCTGATGAGCGGGAGACAGGGATGCAGCACCCTCCCTCGCGCGGGTTTTGTTCCTCTCTTACAAAACTGCAAGCGAGATTGCGCCGAAGGCTTAACTTCCACCGCGGCTTTTCCCAAGCAGTATCGCGTCCAGCAGCACTGTATTATGTCAAAAATCTGGCATGGCAGGCAGCGGCACATCTGCTAGGTGTGGATGACATTCATTAGCCAAGGTTCTCTGCTAAACGGCCTGCCAGAGTCTCAGCAGTAATGCCCAATGCCAATCACTCCTCTGCTGCCAGCTCAAAGGCAATCCTGCCGCAAGGATGGCTTCTTTCCATGCTGGCAGGAGAAACAGAGGAAACAATGCATTTAGATGTTCGGGATGTGAGCAAGGTTGCACATGGGAGCAGCAAGCAGCTGTAGCAGAAGAGGAGATGAAGTTGTGAAGTGTCATTTAATAATTGCGGCACACGGGAGATGTACTGGCAAGTCGAGGTTTAGGAAGGGAAAGCGTTAACCCCTTGCCAAACCACAGGGCAGACAGCGGTGGATGCTTTTTGAAAGGAAAGGTGATGAGACTAATCCAGCAAATGACCTGTTTGTGCCCATAATGGCTACCCAACATCTTCAGCACGGGGAGACTGCACATCAAGACAGCCTGGAGAGCAGCTCAGCGCCCTGGATGTGTCGGTGTCACACCTCTTGGCATCCACGAGAGCGGGTTTGAGATCAAACAGCGAAGCAGCCAGGGTGGGCTTGGAGGTTTTTGTGAACAAACCCAAGCAACTTTGAAGCTTTTTTCCTGTGTGTCAGCCCTTCCAAACCCCCAGAAAGGGGGGCAGGGCAGGCCTGCGGCCCCCTCCTCTCCTTGCCTGGGTACCCCCCTCCTGCCCACACCCCCCAAGCAGCACCCGCTGCCAGTGCAGGGCAACCCGCCGCGCTGACCCGCTCCAGAGCCGCCCCGACTCAGGCTCTCCCTCCTCTCCGGAGGTCTACCCACTGCAGTCGGGACAACCTCCCTGCTGCTGACTTAGAGGGCTCAGGGCTGGTTTTGACATTTCGGTCACAGCCTAAAAAGGGCAGCTGTGCAGCCGGGGCCGGCTGGGCACTCACCGCGACACTGAGGCCAGGGACAGAGGGAAGGAGCACCTGCTCGGCACCGCTGCCACCGTCTCTCTCCGGGAAAAGAGGCTCCGCTGCCCTCTGCTCGTAGGTCCTGTAAAGGTTCTTGTTCCTACGAAGGAATTAAAACGCCTTGGGGTGAGATGGGCGTTGAAGATGGTAATCTTCCCCTCTTATTACTTTCCTAAAATTGCAACCACCTAATGGGGTTTGAATTCGAGCCAGTATTTGGTTTTCAGCGGACCCAGGGAGCAACCTCAAATAGGTGCTCAATGAAAGCTTCCCTCATCCCTCTGCCTGCCTGCCTTCCCTCAGCTTCCGCTCCTGCTGCTATTTCTGTTTACATCCATTCATTTAAGTAGTGGCTCATGCAACGTGTAAAATGCTACCTACACACCAGAGCACACAGTCCTTGCCTCACAGATGAATTCCTGTGACAGTTTCAGTGTCTTAAATCTTCCACTACCTTTGCTCACACTGTGGAAGACCACCGCTATCTCGCAGCACCTTTCCTACTTTTTGCATCCAGTCAAGGAATTCTGGGCTTTCCCCCCGCCAGCGTTGGCCTCTCTGCCATTACCTGTGCTATGAAAACTCCACTGACACCTTTGGGCAGCTGCCCAACAGCCCCGCATCCCTGCTTCCACCACGGGCCAGCACCCTGCACCGTGGTGTGCCCGTCTCTAACGCCATGTGTGCTCTGCCCAAGGCTTACCGGGCAACTCTTCCCCTAGCCCATGGTGGTGGCTTCCCCCATTTCCCCCACCTGGCCACCTGCAAGCCCTCATCCTTTTAGCCTTCTGCTCCCCCAGCTCCAGCTGTTTTCAGGGTCCAGCCTCACCTACCTTCCATTTCCAGACCCAGCTCGTCTCCCTTCTGGTTACTTGGTTGGCCTCAACCAACCAAGTGTCTGCAAATCATAAGGTATTTGCCCCATTTCCCACTTTTCGTGCTGTAACACTTGCTGTGCCCCACCAGCACGCTTCTGGCACAGGCTGGGTGAATCCCATAACGAACCACCCTCAGGCGCTGGAAATGGGTGTGTTTTAAGGGCAGGAACCAAACCAAGAGGTAGAGATGAGATGCTTCTCCCCCCACCTCCAAACATCGTACCTTTGTTTATTTATGGGAGTAATCCCCTTTGATCTTCTGTGGTGCTTCAAGTCCAGCCTGTGAAGCGTTGCCGGGGCAGTGGTGCCCGCAGAGGAGCCAGAAGAGGGGAAGGGCAGAGCGGGGCACTGCTCCCGAGGGGAGCATCCCTGTGCAGGATCCGGCGCTCCCATCCCCATCAGCTATGCCACTGCAGTAATCATTACGGCTGTCGGCACAGCAGGGAAAAAAAAAAATGTATATAAAAAACTCTTGTCAAAACGAAAGCCTGATTTTACTTTTTCATGCCAGGTTGGACTCGGTGGACATGGCGTTTGAAACCATATTTCATTTTATTTTCAAGGTGTTTCTCACACAACTCATTAAAATTGTGTTCATTGTCACTATTTTCAGCCAACTATGTGGGAGAGAACAGAGTTATTGCTGCTCTTACCATAGGGCTCCGCGCAGAGAAGCGCTCACGCACGTGTTGCCTTCGCTCTCCAAGGATTTTAAGCATGTACTTAAATTTAAGCCTAAGTACTTTTTGGAACAGGGAACGTCTCTCAGAACTGGGACTGGATTCAAAATCTGTACGTCCACAGAGCTCTGCCTCTCAACTCCTTGCTTGAAGCACTCGACGATCTCCTGCCTCAGCCGTACAAAACCGTGTCAGGCCGTTTGATGCATTTCTTGGCACGTGCACGGTCTAATTCACAATACCCCATTCCTTACCTTTTTTTTTAGTTTGCCTTTCTTCGGGTGCAGTGTATTATGTTTTCCTGTATGTACTACTACATACTGCTTGCACAATGTTTTGCATGATCTAATATTCTTTGTTCAAAACTGCAAAAAAAATCTAAATAAAGACTATAGTGTGTCGCATCAGTATAGGCATCAGCTAACGTTTTCTACGGCATATGGTACTTCAGAAGCCATATGTACCACTGTTTAGCGATTCTGGCAAAGAGGCACAGAATGGTGAAATCCAACTGCCAGGATTTCTGAAAACAAATATGTAAATGCTCCAGTGCTTTTGTTATTCATAACATACCTCTAACACAGCACATACAATATGCTGTTCATTCTGTAACTAGTATACTACTAAACTATATTTGCTTCAATTCTCATTTTAAAAGATTTTTTTTTTCCTTTTATGTATGATTCCTCCATCCTTTCTGTCAAAATCATTTTAAATTGCAATTTAGAAAAAGGCATTTAATCTATTCTAAAGGATGCATTTTGGGGGGGGGATCATGTATCTACGCAAGGGTCTCGTGTCAGAACAAAGACAGACATTATTCCAGCAGCCCGAGAACGCCCGTTACAACTCGTGGAACGCAAGCGAAGGAGGGAACCGCCTTTAACGAGATGGGTTGTGCAGAGCCAAGTCTGTTCAGCCAGGAATAACCTCCCGGGGAAAACCGGTCGGTTGTCCCTGCTCGCGGGCTGATGCCGAGCAAATAAGCTGCACAAACCCTTCGGGAATACGCTCCAGGAAACAATAGTTGTGAAGGAAACGGACGATTTCAGACGCGTGGTCAGAGGTAGACGGCAGCTGCCGAGCCCTGACCTGGGCTGGGTCCTGGCGAGCCGGGGCTCCATCGCCACCGAGGAACAAAGAGATGCTCCACGGCCGGGGGTTTGTCCCCAGCAGGGCCCACACCAGTATCTTCTGTGCAGCAGCCGGAGGCATCAGGGCAGCGCTGAGCTTCGCCGTCTCTCTCATTTGGGTCAGCATAACTTGCCTAGAGTCCGTCCCGCCGCGCACGTGGAGCAGCCCCGCACCAGTACAGGCGCTTCAGACCCCACGGCGAAGGCAGGAGCCCTCCTTCCAGACCCAGCACAGGCAGGTGAACAGGAATCAACACCTGATTCCCATTAACCATCTCCAGCAGCGCCCCTCATGGTGCTCCTCATCTGCAGACCCCCTGTCCTCTTCGCCCGAGACTTTGCTGTGACCAAGTATTTCAAAACGTTGCTATTTAACATTCAGCATCACTATTCACAACAAGCATTTTTTAAAATTCCCTGTCGCCTGCACTGCCTCTGTCTTTCGGTTTATCAGTGCACACGGGCATTGAAATTATGGGAGTGATCAAACACGTTCACAGGTTGTTCGGCAGCTCCCTCCTGCCTCCTCTGAAGCTGTAAATCCCTGCCACAGCCAGCCCTCGGCACCCCGGCAGCTCCGGGCAGCGCCAGCCGGCCAGGCACACCTCCCGAGGGGAAAAATAGCAATGCCTCTGAGACACACTGGCCTTTTCTGCCACACCTTTTGTGATTTACATTGTCAAAGCCAAACAGCAAAACCGTGACACCCCGGCACACCTTTTCAGCAAAACATTGTCACCCTACAAGGTCTTGAAAGTTTTTTGCCATCTCAGACACAGCAACGTCATCCAGGACACACGGATGCCTTTCTCCCAGGAGACGGAGGACGGCTTTTCCTTTCTGTGCCAGCCTTGCGCTACAGCATCCCATGTCAGCAAGCAGAGCCTCCCTCACTGGGACCTTGTGCCCACCACGGTCGCTGCTAAACCTTCTCCCTACGCTCACAACGGACCTGCTCATCACCTAAAATCTCCTGCCGAGTCCACTCTATATTGTCCTCAACTGCAAACAGTCCGGATGCCCAAGCAATTCCTTTTTGGCAGGTTTTTTTTTTCCCCCTGCAACGTTAACCAGAATCCTGCCTTCCTCCTTTTAAGTTAGAATAAACGCTCTGTTACAAAGCTTAAAGTAGAGCTCCCTGTGCGGCCAGGTCTTTCACCTCTAACCCGCGCTTTTTTTTCTATTCTATCACAAAAAAAAAGCCTTAAAATTAGCCTTTATATTTTCCTACTTTCACAGATCCTCAAGCCTGAACCTGTTTATTCCCTCTATTCTCTTCTAGACAGCAGGTAATAAAAAGTCACCATGAAAATTTTTGGCTTTGAGCCCAAGAAGCGCCTGGATTTGAAAAACGGAGACAATTGGAAAGTGGCAAAAAGCTCCTAAGAAGCCAAAAAGTAAAAGAACAAACAAACATACAATCTGGCTATCAAAAAAGCCACATTTTTTCCCTTGCTGCTGTGAAAACCAGCAACGCAGCGTATTCTGAATGAAAAGAAGTCTGCGAGGAAAGGAAAAAATACCCAACAGTCCAGCACAGCCGGAGAGCTAGAGGTACGGCCGGCCCCAAGGAAGCTATCGGCACAAGCCCAGGGTCCGCGCCGTGCCGCGGGGGCCGTGCCCGTCTGCCGCAGGGAAGGCAGGAACACTCGGAGCCCCACATCCCACTGCCGCCTGGGAAGGGGCTGCACTAATGCCACAGCCCCACGGCAAGACAAACCGCGCCAAGGCAAGGGAGGCAAAAAAAAGAGCGCGCGTTGATTGAGCTGCTTCACGTGCGCTGGCGTTTACAGCAGAGCAAAGGTCAGTCTTGTGTTACCTCCTGTGAACCCCTCCTGAATGAGCAGGCTGGTGATTTAATGGGCTAAGAATGAAGATTTATCAACATACCACCGGTTGCTGGCCCTAACTTTTAACCCTCTGGCAGAGGCTTTATTTTTTATTAAGGGGGGGCCATACACGTAACCGTTGCTTGCTTACCTTATGAGTAAACGTGATCTCATCCCGCAGAGCTAGCTGCTGCCTATCAGACAGACTATTTTTTTTTCTTCAAGCACAGAATTTAGCAGAAAGCTTCCTCACTTGAAAGCGTCTGTACAGTGGAGGGCACGGAGGGGAGGGTGAGGGGAAGGCTGGGAGGGGGATCCTGTAGCTGTGGCACATCTGCGTTGTTTGCTTCATCACATCTGGGACCTGAAGATCAGAGGAAAAACGAAGAACACGGTGGGTGCTCCCTTCCTCCAGAGACACCCTCCTTCTTCAGCCAGGGGAGCACCCGCAGCCCACGGCAAGGCAGACACCTCCAGAGGGCGATTCAGAGCTCAAACCTTCCGTCTCCGTATGGCCAGCCCCAAAGCTGGCCTGTTTACAAGGGAGAAGAGTCCTCATGTGGGATATAACCCCCTCCACAGATTTGCTCCCTCTCCTAAACCACCGTCCTTCATCGCCCAGCAACCGTGCCTTAAAAAGGGAAGAGCTATCCGAGCAGTTCTGTACTCACAAAACATGTCCTCGCATCCCTTCTCCCAGCAGTTTTCATTGAGGTCCTCATCTCTACACTTCTGGTCCCTCCATCTGGAGCATTGCCTCTGGCCGGCTCTAAGTCCACTACTGGGTAATTTTTTCCCCCCTTGTTACCCCTAGGAGGTTCCTATGAACCCCGCTGTATCCAGCACGCTTCTGTTTTACATAATCCAGCTCAACTTTGAAAGCCCCTTACACCCCGAGCTTTCACTGGCAGCTAAGAGAAGGAGGGAACCCTGCATCCTGTTTTACACTTAATGTTCTCGCACACTTTCCACTTGTTTCTACCTTTTTCTGTTCCTGTTGCGAACCAGACTCCCCATGGTGCTGGATGGGAGCACAGGGGAACAAAATTCACACCCGCCCACCCTTTCCTTCCTGCTGTCTCGGGCAAACCGCACAAAAGCCGTCCTCTGCTTCCTTCTCCCTTCTGTGCAAGAGGGGTGAGAGTTTCTTACCTGGCAGAACAACCTCCCTCACCTCTCTGGGGCACTTACGCACCCAAACCCCTTTGGCTGCAGTGAGCACGGCTGGGAGGGGGATTCCCAGGATGCGCTCCTGCAGAATGAATGAATAATTTCTCTTCCGCCAGCGACTGCCAGCACTTGCTCTTTGCCAGTTGGCAGAGGGTCCCGCTTCCTTTTCCGAGGAACGCTTCGCATCCACCTTTCTCCCCACCGAGGGGTGCCCCACAGGCTGGCGTGAGCCCTTCGGAGCAGGCAGGAGCTGGGGGCTCAGGGAAGGAGGGGGAATCTGGAGAGGAGGAGACCCTTCCTGCTTCAGGTGCTCCTCTGAGCTGACGGGGAGCAGCTGGCACATCTCCCTCCCTCACCTGAGGGTTCCCATGGGAACACAGAAGGGCTCTGTACCAGCAAATTTTGGAACAGGCAGGCATGTGAGAAACTTCTGATATAATATTTGAGTCCTCAGATGTTCAACCATTTGCACATACTGCGCGAACGCCTTATTTGCATAGGATTTGTATTTGTTGGTATTCACATTTGCAGGAGCAGGCATACATTAGATGAATGTCATGACAGTTTCTGGAGATCGTCTGTGCCACAGCCCCAGCTCGGGGCTCCGGCTGTGCTCCATGCCCCACAGCACACCGCAGCCCCTCCTGAGCCCCCCAGAAGGGCCAGGCAGGGCTATCGAGCACCGGGGTGGCTGGGACCTGGTGACAGACCTGGACATGGCCACACCAAGCCCCGAGCCTGGTAGACCACACAGTTTATTATCAGGCTGTGTTACCTTTTCCAAACAGAGAAGCTTAAGGACAATTAGGAGCTACTGACCAAAATTGCTTGGCACGCATTTCCAAAGGTGAAGTTAATTGAACAGTTTGGATTTACTCTCTTATATTTGCTTATATGACCTTATATCCCACTCCCTGCCCACACCTTCAGCGCCTGCGTAGGGACATCCAGCCATCAAACAACCCAACGAGGTGGTCCCTTTCCGTCTCGCAACAACACCCCTCCCTCCGTAAAACGGGAATAGTTATTATGCTCTCCCTGGTTTACCATGGCACCTGGGTGCTCTCGTCTGCTAGACAGCTGGAAACTGTCACTAGAGATGCTGTTCTCACAGAAGCGTTGCTAGGCTCAGTCAGATATTGTTTGTAAAGCAGATGGAAAACCTCAGAAGAACAGCACTGCAGCAACAGAGAGCTCATTTTCTGCTAGGAAATTTTTGTTATTGGGCAATGTTTTCGTCAGGTGACTTCACATCCCAGCGAGCCCACATGCCAGGACAGTCTAATAACGCTTTTGTTACCCGACTTCCACTACTGAAACACTACAGTTTTCTTCCCAAGCCCCAGCTGATTTTACTATCCCTGAACTCGGCATCTGAGCGCCTGAGAGCAGCAGAGACCAGGGCTCACCCCTCCGGCGACAGCCAAGGCACTCTGGCTCCGTCCCCAAAGCCTTCCTACAGACACCCGCTCTGTCCCCGAGCAGCCGCTCACACACAGCCTCTCACCTTGGCTTTCAAACCCAGTCACTCCTCATGGGCAGCATCAGCTGGATTTCCCGTGGAAAACCCGCACCCTGAGAGCGGGCAGAGCTGCCTGGGGAGCGGGATGCTGCACTTCCCAGTGTGCAAGGACACCGAGGGACCAGCCTTCTGAGGATGCTCAAACAGCCCGAGCAAAACCAGATCATTCTAGTGCCCATTTCAGAGCCATCTGCACAGGTCAGGTCGCAGGGGAGTTCAGTTTTTGGTGAAAAGCTCATGTTTTTACTCTCTCTGCTCTGTCACAGCCACCTCTGTGCACGGCATTACAGGGACTAAAGGGCTCCTCGCTGGTATTGGGACTTCCACATAACTGTGCACACTGCAACACCGCTCCTCTTCCTCCTCCCGCCAGCTGTGCCGACACGCACTCAGGATACCCCCCCCAAACACAGCCATGACCCGCTGCCTGAGGGAGAGGTGCGGTAACCAGCCAAGAGCCAAATCCTGCACGGGAAACGTGTTTCTCTGAAATCTGTCTCAACCTCGCTGATGCAACCCAAAGGAAGTGGCTAACGCAAAGGAAGGGTGTACATCTCCAAATCTGTCTTTTACTGATTTTACGCTTACGCCAGTAACCGGCCAAGTAACCTCATTTTGGCAGTCATTAGTAGTTCTGCTCTTAATGCCACCAACCTACGCTCAAACGAAGGGCACCACCAAGTTGCTCCCGTTTCTGTCACAGCAAAGGTCCCATCCCCACTTCACTCAACACACACGGTTACTAAGTTATGAATAACTTGCTTAGGACAAAGGCATGCTCAACTTGAACACGTTTTAGCAGACAATTCAAAATCATGCCCCTGTTACAAGAGTAATTTCTTGAAAAGGCCTTTCAATATTAGAGTGCTTGAGTCCTATTTTCCAAGTGATTTAAGCACCGAGAAACCTAGACAGAAACTTCCAAATGATAAGCAAAATTATTAGATATTTCAGAAAATTTCGCCCACAAATCTCTTTGTAACTAACATCCTTGTGACAAATATCTCCCTACTCTTCTTTGTTGGTTCCTACTTCTCACCAGCATCTGTCACTGTGATTATGAACTCTAATGAGCTTCTAAATTATATCACGGCATTCTGCACTGATGAGCTACATTCAGTAACAAAGTGTTTCATCCTGCAAGACATAAAGCACTTCCCTGGAGATGCTGAATGCTCTCAAACCCCACAGCACAAAAGGTGAGAAACCGGGGTGTTTTTTTTTGTTTGTTTTTGTTTTTTTTTTATTTTTTTCTTTCTTCACACATGTTATTCAAGGAAACCCGGGAACTTTAAGAACAAGGGACAGAGATCGGAGCCTGCCTGCGTCACACACTGACAACCTTTACATAAAGGTGGGGGCCTTTCTGTTGACGCCCAGCACCAGAGAGGTGTCCTTTGTGCAGTGGAAAAAGGCATAAGACAAGGCCAGAGAAACCGACCATTGTTTTCGTTTTGATTACAAGTCAGAAACACGGCCCGTTTGGGCCATTTACAGAAGCACTTGGGAGGCTGCGCTGAGTCAGTTCCCTGCTGCTGCCAGGATCCAGCATCACCATCCCCACCTACACACATGCATCCTTTTCCCCTAATGACCACACCAGGAGACTTCCCTATTAGTGAAACTGGGCAAGTTGACACTAACAAGTGAGTTTTTCTACCGTGGCTGTAAGGAACTAGTTTCACAGCTGTGATCTCACAGCCCTGCCTATCCCGGCTGGCCATCTGACTTCTTGAATTACTCAGATCCCTCTTCCTTTTAGTTCATGAGACAACCTGTAGGAGAACAGCAGCCCCGCTCAGCTCCCTTCCGAAAACCGGCTCCTGACAGGCACATCCAGAGTCACATCCTGCGTTTCTATCACTTGCCCTGTCTGGAAAAGGAGGTACTGTGTGCTCAGCCAGGCCTGTCTCAGCAGAACAAGGACTGAGGACAGCTGATTTATCAGCCAGGGCACACAAACCATTTCCCAGGAGGGAGGCAGCGAGGTGACGGCTCCCTGCTGGTGACTCAGCTCTGTCTCCCACTGCTGTGCATCCAGGTTCCTCTGACTAGGCTCATGAGAGGAGAAATTAGTAGGGTTTGATTTATAGGACATAATTTATGGGGGTTATTCCTCACTTGCTGCAGATAAGGACCGGCAGAGCTGATAAGCAGCTCCCACATTTCAGGCTCCGAGGAGTTGTGCTGTCCTTGCAGCTCCTCTCTACGGCCAGCCTTCCCCTTGGTGTCTGCAAAGCGACTTGGAACCCACCTGATGGCACGTGCTGTGCACAGCAAACGTGGGAATAACCTCTGCCATCACCATGCCGCTCCTGGGACAGCGGGGCTCCAGGAACCCCACGGTGGAGCAGCTTCACAGCCAGGAACGCTGCCACGGGACACAGAGACTGAGTTTGTGGCTGCCGGGACCCATGGCAAGCTGTACAATTTCCACAGGTGGCAGTCATCCACCACAACACACATCTCTCTCTCACTGATGTCTGAAGACAAGCTCTGCACCTTCACCGCCGCTGTCTGCAACTCAATCCATCCAAAAGCCGAGACCCACGTATGTCCAGGTGAACTGTCTCCATCCTCTCCCGTCACTCAAAGACTGTCTCACTGTGGATGTTTGCCATCTAGGACAAGACCAGTTCAACAAGATGATGCCATATGCCACACTTCAGTCCCCTCCGCATACACAGGGGTGCACGTGGTTCACCTCTACTGGCCAAACTCGGGATAAGCCGTCATCTTTTAACATAGCTTCAGCCTGAGCAAGCGCTCGAGTGCCTGGCAGGGAACAAGACGCTGGAAACATGTAGAGGCTGCAGTGCATTCCTGGCAGGGAGAAACACTGCCAGCACAAACCTTCAAGGGAATGACTTCCCACCCGAACTGCATTCTTAAGGGCACAGCTGGAAAAAGCAAGGGGATGACAGTAATCGCAGACCACCAGACCGGTCCCAAATGAACCCTGAAACATCTGCCTGCTCCTGCCCCAGTGACAGCATCTCCCATTTCTCTTGCTCTGTGTGCACCAAGGACCTTTCCAAGCCCACCAAGACTCTGACTCACTCCCTGAGGTGCAGCTGTTTCCAAGGGTTCTTGGCAGGTGAGGAGCACAGAAGCCTAAATGAGCACAGAGAACCACGAGTAACTGCTACTGAGCAGAGGGAGATGGGACAGCACTGGCAGGGAACTGCTAAGGGGCACGCGCACCATGGCTGGTCTGTGCCACAGGGCATTTTCGCTCACGTCTAGGTGCGGTGTCCCCGAGTCGCCCGGGTGAACACACACTGACTCATCACCAGCTCCGGAAATGAGCTGGCCAGGCAATTCAACCATATCTTATTTGCACACCCTCAGCAAGGAGTGAAGCACCTCCCACTCCAAACGCACCTCCCAACAGTTATCTTATGCTATGTTGGTCTTGTAATGAAGACAAAAAAGCTGCTTCCATGCAGGAACTGAGGAGCACGTCTCGAACTAGTTAGGGGAAATGCAGACGGGTACGAGCAGCACAAGCCTCCCCGTGTGCCAGCTGACTGCCTCGGAGCTGCTTTCCCTGCTGCCAGGAGACCACCGGGGTCTGCGCAAAGAAGGACGCTTGTGCCGAGACGCTGCAGAGCCGTCACAGCAGGAGTTCCGCAGAAGGCACAGGTCCACACAGGAATTGTATGCAGGACATCACCAAGGACACACAGGGATAAAGGCAAAAGTGTTCGTCCCCTGGAAGTGAGGGGCACACGGCTACTGGCCCTACAGAAAAGCCGAGAGATCAGGTTTTCTAAAGACCCCAGGTAGCAAAGGAAGAGCAGAAATCACAACACTGCCTCACAGATGGAAACTGAAAACCAAGCAATTAGACAGTTGCCGGGTACCGTGCAGGAAATCGTAGAGGGTTTCAAATGATCAAATCTTCCCCTGCAATCAGCTTTTGAGCCTTAACAAGGCCAGCCGTACCTTCGCAGAATCTCTGGAGAGGCACAGAGAGGGAAGCCCTGGGTACCATGAGCTATTTTGCTTTTTGGTTAGCTTTGCTGAACTAAACTTTTACTTCATAATGTTCTTTTCAGCCAGGACACCACAAGAATTCTACGTTAATACTAAAATGCTGCCACATCAGGATGACAGTTCAGCAACCTATTTGGTTGGTTGGCTATTACTGTACGGCAAACCTAAGTGTTCCCCAAAACCATTGCTAAGTGTGCTGGTTCTGGCTGGGATCGAGCTCATTTCTTCACAGCAGCTGGCTTGTTTTGGATTTGTGCTGGAAACAATGTTGGTAACAGAGGGATGCTTTGGTTATTGCTGAGCAGCCCTTACACAGTGCTCCAGCCTTTGCTGCTGCACACCCCACCTGAGCGCGGGCTGGGGGGGCACAAGGGGCTGGGAGGGGACAAAGCTACAACAGCTGACCCCAAGTGACCAGGGGAAGTGGTGAATCAATTCCTTGCTTTGCTTTCCTTGCATGCACAGCTTTAGCTCTACCTACAAAACTGTCTTCATCTCAACCCACAACCTTCCCCACATTTACTCTTCCTATTTTCTCCCCTGTCCCACCAGGAGCAAACTCAGTGAGCGGCTGCGTGGGGCTCAGTGGCTGGCTGGGGTTAGACACCACGCCATGTCCCTTTCTGCACCCTGATAAGTTCGTCTACGCAGGTGCACTCAGCACTAGCCTTGGCCAACGGAGTTATCACCTGCAGGGCACCCAAGCCATGAAACCCTTACAGAGCTGCTTCATCTGCTCATCTCCGGGTGCAGAGACACCACCCTGTCTGTGCCCGGGAGATCACTATTTACTGCTCTGCCAACACCACTGCTTGAAAGGTCATCTGGAATCCCAGGCAACGCTGCTCCTCCTCTATCCATCATAACTACCTAAGCATAGGTTAAAAAAAAGTATTCTCTCTTGAATTACCCAAAACAGGAAGTGAGTACTGCTTGGTATATAGCACATGTTTAACTTCAGATGTTGAGAAATGGAGGAAAGGGTAATCCCGAGTCATGCAAATTTAAATACCAGTCAGTGAAGATACATCACAACCATCTCACTCCTGTCTGAAGGTCAGTACGGTCACACCAATGCACACAAAAAACCCGCTTATCATCCAGGCGGCTGGATGAACTGCTCACACCAACAGGGGCGAGTAAGACGGACATACGCTGCAGTTACTAGCCGGCTCGGCTGGCGAATAACCTGGTACAGCCGTGACTCAGCTGGCAAACCCTCCCACAAGCGCCCTTCCTGCCCAGCAGGCTCTGACAGCAGACAGAACACAGCAACTGACTGTGCTAGAAATCCCAGGCTACTCCATAAATTTGGGTTTTCACCAAACACATCCTCTAGAAGGTTCGACTGGAGTCTGCATTTCGGTTGAAAAGTTTTCAGTAACCTGAAACTACACAATGCAGCAGAAGACAGTGCTGCAACTCAGCTCACCATCTGCATGTCCAACGTGCATCATCTCTTGAGGATGAAGGAGGAATGGAAAGTGCCTCAGGTGGCCCGGCCTCCTGCTCAAGGCATGGCAAACACCAGGCTCAGACCAAAGCTCAGGGCTTTGACTAGTCAGGTCCTAAAATTCTTCAAGGGTGCAGACTGCACCCCTGTGGGTTGCCCTGGCCCAGAGCTCGGCTGGCTTTGTGGTGACAGGGTTTCCTATGTCCTGCTGCCCTCCCGTCCCCACTCAGGCCAGCCTGTCACCTGTCCCCCGAGGAGCTCCTCACCTCCCAGCCGCTCCGGCGTGAGGAGGGCAATCCGTCTCCCCGTCCCTCTCCTGGAGAGCCCAATCCATCCACCAGCGCTCCCGGCACCTCTCAGCTGCCCACATGGCATCCTGGACGAACAGGGACATGCGGAGCCTCTGGTCCTCCCACGCTTGCCATGCCACGAGGATATGCTTAAAGGCTTTAAGGCGAGCACCCAATCTGAGCTGTTTCATTCCTCCCGAGGACTCCCTAGCAGACATCACCCTGACCTGCGTGCTCAGCACCCATAGCCTCTCTCTGCAGTGCGTCTTCCCGCCTTGCTATCACCGTAGTGGCCATTAGGGCCAGGAAGCAGAGAAGGAGCCCATCCCCAGCTGCCAGGTGGCACAAGCTGCCAACCCACCCCAGGACAGAGCCTCCATCCACCTCCCGGGGCAGCACCACCTCCAGCCATCCCTCCTCCCACGTGCCTGGCTCTTACCCGCAGGCAGGTCTCCATAAGACCTCCAAAGAAGTTCTAGTATCTCCTCCTCTGCCCCCCCTGGTGCTGTACAGCCCCATCCCCACCTCCTCCAGCTCTTGCTCCACATGGTTCCTGCAGGACAGACCACAACCACCCCATGTATCATCCACAGGGCAGCCAGGGCCCCTCTGGCAGTTGCTACCGGCCACCAAGCCGCCATACAGCCCCGCTGCACAGCCCTGAGCTGCCGGAGGCAGTATTTCTGCCTCTCCCTGCTCCGCAAACCTCCAAACGCTCTCTACGCTGAGCTGCAGTAGCATGATTCCCTCTGGCCAGCAGCAGCACAACCCCCAGGTGATGCCCACCAAAAGAGAAAGGCCCCCAGGTTTCAGCTTTTGTAATCACAGACCACCATCAGGGAACGCCCAACAGCTGCTGGCGGCTGCAGGTGGCCCCAGAAGCAACCTGGAGCCGGGACCCCAGCCTACGGAAAGCAGAACCCGTGTGAAAAGATAAATGACCAAATCCCACAAAGGACGGGAAGAGAAAATATAAAAAAACCCAATGTTGATAAACCACGAAGCTTCCTCAAAATGTCACGCAAGAAAAAATCTGGGAAAAAAACCAAAAAGCTCACCCCAGAAGCTTCTCCAAAACTTGTAAAAGTCCCTATCTAAATAAATAGGATAAATAAATGCTGCACTAGAAAACTCTGAAACTGGGGAACCCCTCAAATTATGGATGGAAAAAAAAAAGAGGAAAAAAGGAGAAAGAAGAAAAAGCACATAAGCTGGCGAAAAACATGAAAAGGAATGAGACTGCCCTCCATGAAAGACAGGGGAATCACCAAAAGTTGTTGAAAAAAAGCACCAGGAACAATGTCACCAAGGACAATTTCCCTGGTGGAAAAAGACAGTGGAAAATCCGCCCTCACCCCCCTCCCAAACCAACAGCCCCTCTGGGTGTTGGTCTCTGCCGAGCTGAATCCTCCCCCCAGCCGACGCGGTCGGTAGGCATTCTGTCCTACCAGAGGTAAAAAATCTGAGGAACACACCCAAATCCCAGTGGGACTAGGTTGTAAATGAGTCGCGTTTGGGCACGGGCAAGGTGTTTTGGCACGCTGGATTCCAGCTCCGGGCTGTAGGTGCCGGTGTGTTTCCCTGGCTATCAGGCTAGAAAATGCTGACACTCCGCTGAACCATATTTTTCAGGAGACACAGGAGACTCGGTCAGCACGTACGGCCGGTCCGGGAAGGAATTTGACACTCTGCCGTGAGTACGATGGCGGTGGCGCAGGGTCGGGACGCTGCTCTGCGTGACTGTCACTCCAGCAGGATCGCACGCCGGAAGAGCCTTGCACAGATGACTTCATCAAACAAAATTAAGAGTCATCCATAAGGGAGGACATTGCCACAGCTCTGGTGCAATTAGGACCCATCATCATCAAATACAGGAAATTGGCACATCTGCTTTTCAGGCCGTGGATCCGACAGTGGCTCGTGGAGGCTGGCAGGGGCAGCCCTGCTGCAGCTCCCTGCCTTTGCGTAAATATTTACTTAATTTCCCCCAAACAGCGGTACAAGCAGTTGAGTTGTCATTTATCCTCCCAGTTCTTCTTTTCTCTTTCTCTCCTAGGCCTAGGAAGACAAAGCTGACTTCACAGTCTAATGTTCTCTTTCTCCTTCCTGGCCCCGAAGAGGTCAGGCTAGGTACATAAACAGTAGTCGCTTTTTAACTAGTATAACCCCAAATAGAACAAAAGTTACATTCCTGTTCTGGAAGGGGTTTGATCCTTTTCCCCTAGAGTCAATGATAAAACTGGGGCAAACTGAGTGGCTGCAGGGTTCCAGCCTGTTTCATACCTGCTTATTCCTTTTTTTTTTTTTTTTTTTTTCCCCCTTTGTACACTACACAGAAACGTATCGCCCTTTTTACGGGATGCACTGTTCTTCAGGGAGAGTTCCTGCTTCGTTCCCCCGCCTCCTCTAGCGGGGCTGGTGTTTCCTGAGAAGACCAAAAAGGGTCACTACAACTCTAGAGTTGTGCTAAAATCCCAGCCCAAGTTATCCCTCGGCGCTGCCCTGATCCAGCAGCGGCTCCGGCGCGGGGCAGGAGCTCCATGCAGTCTATTGCACTTTTTTTTGGCTTTCCCGAGCCAAGATGGATTTATTTTTATCCTTTCAGGGTTTGCACCAGGACAGCCCATCCTTCCTTCTGTGTTTTCATTCCTGCTACTCGTCTGAGCATAGTGAAAACAAACAGCTCTGTGCCCTGCTGGATAATCACGCCGGAAAATAGCGGAGCCTCCTCCACCTTCGCCGAGACCAGGAATGAGTACTAATTATCATCCCTGGCTCGTCCGGGCAACTCCTGGTCCCATGTGCACGTACCGCTGACATACCCTGTATTCTCACAGTTATAGCTTCTCTCATCCAACATATTGCTAATATTTATGTTTCCTAGTTTTCGCAGTTCAGAGTTTTTGTTGTTTTGTTTTGTTTTGTTTTTTTTAACCTGTGTTTTTGTGTGTATTTTCAGTGGGTATTGCAAACTGTTTAATGCTGACGGAAAGGAACGGTTATTCAGGAATTCTGAGCTTGCATAATTCCCAGATTTGTCTAGACAGATACTTTCCATCTGCATGATATGTGCAATACCACACTAACATGAGAGTTCCTGTGTTACTTAATGCTATCCTTTTTATTTATTCATTTATACACTGATTTACAGAATGAGGACAGACCACGAGGCTACATCTGTAACAGGGAAAAAGGATTTGTATCGCTAGTCCTCCAGGAGGCAGCTCCTGAAAAACTACTGCATATCATGTAACTCCTGGAGTCGCTCGGGTTTCTCGTTCCTTTTGCAAAGCATGAGACTTCCACGTGTTGTTTACATCCTGCGATGGCAGAAGACAAATATTTTCCCGTGAGCTGCCTGGAGTCAAATTCTGCTTTGAGCTGGAACGGCTCAAGGGTTCACGGGAGCATCGCCCCATCCTTCGGTTCGTACAGCTCTGAGCATCTCAAAGCGCAGGCATCGCTGGAGCTGGGAAAGGGACCAGGACACCTCCATCTCCCCCGTTTCACTCTGCTCCTGTAGCACATGGAGAATGACAAATCCGGACCTTAATTGGAAAGTATATTTAATTAATCGGAACTGCAGCCGCACGTACACACCCTCAAGTTTAATTTTTCCCAGGCAAAATTATGTTGCGCATCTTGTAGAAAGCAGCCTGTCTCACAGTTGTCGTGCAGAGCTATCCTGGACCAGAACTGAATTTAATGAGCAACAAAGACCTACAGCCCTTTGCAGCCCAAAGAGAAGGCAGCCCGGGTGGTCCCCAACCCACTGTGTGACTCTGGTTAAGCCCAGAGTTCCTTCCTCCTCCCGCTGGGGTCACCTCACCGCAGCAATGAGGTACATCTCACCACCGAGCACCGTCTTTCTGCTGCAGCGCTAACAAGCGTCCAGGGGCAGGGCCGGGCTCGCAGCCGGCTCACAGCCAAGCCGCAGGTCGACTTTCCGCCGCAGCTACTAACCTCTGAAATACGCCGAGTCCCGCTGCGCAGAAACGCAGCTCGCCTAAGGTCTTCCCAACCACTCCGGGCCAAAAGGAAGGTGGGGAGTGGGTGGATCTGAAGGGACAACGTGTGGGGAAGTCATCTGCAAGGGCTGAAGAAAAAGAAAGGAGCTGTGTAATCGCATACTCTACCGTTTACTACTTTCCGTACAATAAATCTTGGCAGTAAACTTACATTCATCTGCGCAGCCTTCCACGTTAAATGCTTCTGCTTCTATGGCTGAGTTATTTTTAAGCTGTATTTAAGAGTTCTGTGTTAAATGACCACAGATTTCCCTGCTCGAGAATGGCTACCACCTTCCTTTCATTATATTCGCTGCGTGTGTCCTGGCCCCCGGTGGACACTGTGGGGTGAGAAACCCGTGTAAGGAGGTCCTCGTGCGAGAGAGCTCCGCTCGAGACCGATGGGGCAGCGAGCGCGGGGAAGCTGCTGGGGGGCCAGCAGCCAGGGCCAGCAGGAGACTCGCCCGGGGCCAGGGCACAGCTCTGCTGGTGGCCTTGGTCCCCTGATGCTGGCAAGAGCATGAGGAGCAGCGGGCACCGCGGCACGGGAGTTACTCAGCGCGGTGGCGGTGCAGGGGGAAGGGAAATAGGCCAGCATCGTCTCACGAGTTCTCGGAAGCGGGAAAGAGGCCCCCGGGCCCCTGTGAGAATGAAGCCAGACACCTGTAGATAGCCATGAGCTCCTGCCCGGTGCCACCATGCCCACCTCCCCCTCATCCACATCATCATCATCATCTCATGCTCCCGCTAAACAGGCGTGATGTATCTGCTGCTGCAGCAGAAACCGCGGGCTAAACGAGGGATTCATGCCCTTGGAAACAAGGGAAGAGCGAACCCTGGCTAGCACAGATGCCCAGCTGGCAGGGCAGCTCGTTCCAGGCACGGTCAGTCACACGTGCCCAAAGGACCATGTCCATCAGCTGGATGACAGGACACGTTCTCCTGGCGAGGCGAGCGCTCCCGGGGCTCGGGACTGGCCCGTGCCGCTTGGTTTGGGAGCCCTCGGAGAGCCTGCTCCGCCGTACCGCATGCCTCCGGAGAGAGGCCGGCACCGCGCAGCGCCTCCGAGGTGTAATGGATCATCGGCCTTCGCTTCTCTTGGGTCCCTGGCAAAGCACAGCCTGCTCAGTCCTTCATCTTCCATGTTTTGCGCATCCACGGGGCCTGTAAAACACCGCTTACTTACCCTTTAGCCCTCCTAGCTCAAAGACATTAAGAACTTCATGAGCCAGATCTTTGGCTGACATAAATCACTGTTGGTGCGTGGACTTTTGTGAAATTTCCAACTTGCATCACCCTGAGGCGTGGCTTTGCGTTCGGGCCGGCAGGGAAGAGGCATTCTGTCATGGATGTGTCGGGTCAGAGCACCGTGCCCGCAGGAAACCATCCAAAGGCGGCAGGAAACGGGATGAAATGAAAGACCTCCGCCAGGCCACCTTTGACTGACGCTTCCCCAGCTCCTCCTGCAGAGGGGAGAGGCTCAAGATCCTTTTTGGAGCAGCTGATGGGTCTGATTGACCTACACGGCCCGTGAGAGCCGCGTGATCCTTGTTAGGTCATTATCTTGGTTAAAAACCAATTCTGTCGTGTTTGTGCAGATACAGCTTTCAGGCACGGGTAGACTAAGATGTGCAGACACCGTGTAAGTTACGATGGAATTCTAGCTGCATGTAATTTTATGTATTTATTTCACATACTTTGTTTTGCAAAGCTTTTTTCGGTCCTCCCATTCCAATGCCCTGACAGAGCCACTTCATCTGACTGTTTTATTTGCACTGACAGCAAAAGGGAATAATACAGAAAAAAACCCAAAATATCATAACACCAGTACATATTCAACATTAAATTTGTTCGGGGCTTAATCAGTGACACAAGACTCCACACCGGGAAAGCTGGCAGCAATCTGCAATCCTCAAGCCGTTCTTTCTATAAGAAATAGCACTTGTTTCAAGACTAAGGTTGTTCAGAAGTCTGCAGCAGAGAAAACAGAAATAATTTGCTTGACCTCACAGCGTTGGGACTGTGTTGTGACCAAATTTAACAAGGACATACTTGAAAATTCTGCGTGGAGTGCTGTCGTTCCAAGGAGCAATTGAGCACGGGAAACCTGTCTGTTAGCAGCAACAAGGAGAAGACGGATGTTAAAGAAACCAACTTTGCCAGCTTACTGCTGGCGTGACTGATGCGGGATTCTTCTTGTATTTTGTCCTGCGTGGACAAGAAAGACGTTGACTGAGAGATGGAGGCTCACTGAGGATAACAAATACGGTTCCCCCCCACAAACTGTGTATTTTTCTCACCCACCAAAGACGCTCAAGCTGTCTGGACTCTCCTGTGCGGTACGCCAGCCTTTATATCTGCCGTAAACCAGGGATCCCGTTACCCAGTAAGCCGTGCTTTTCCAGTACCCACATCACTGTCTTGCCAGAAACACAAACAATGTGTTTCTCCTTCAAACTTTTCTTCAGTAACCTCTCTAGAGTCAAAGACGCACTTTGCTTCGCCTCCCGGTGCAAAGGACTACCTGCTGTAAGGCAGGGCCTTGCACTTTGGCGGCTGGAGCGCTGGCAAATCGACATACTGACTAAACCCCGAGAGGCTCGTTGCCCTCCTCCTCACCCGTGCGCCCTGCGATGCCCACGCCGACGGTGTTTCGCCCGGGGAGGGCTCTGAAGCACCCGCACCTCTGCGCAATGCCAGCAGGATGCCTAGCAGCTCTCACCAAATTAAAAACAGACAGCGGAGCGGCCACTGTTGAAAGGGAAATGTAAGTAAGACGGTCAGTGTAAGAAATGAGATAGTTACTGTGAGGAAGAAAAAAAAAAAAAAGAGCATCTTGGGAACAAATGGTAGGGTTCCAGGTAATATCCTCTATACAGCCCCATAAAACATTAATTCAATAAAAGCCACAAGGCCATGACAGCTTACTGCCAGTCACAAACTCATACTGACTCACGAACAATTTACTCGTCAGGTGATGGGGGAAATAAGTAATTTCTGGGGTTTTTTTTGTCTTGGTAAATTGCTCACCCTCTGACCGCCTCCATCGCAAGCCAGAACCGTCCGATTCTGAAGGAAACATGTTGTTTTTGTTATAAGGCACGGGGCACCTCTGAACTGCGTTTTATCTTCCCGCAGTTGGACAGCCGTATTGACTCATCGCTCCTGTGATTGATGTTATGATGGCAGACAGGCTTGGCCAGTAAAATGTAACTTAACACGTTACGAGACAGAATCCCGAGCCTGGTTCTAATTTGAAGTCTCCTGAGGTCGCTGGTGCTCGAGAGCCCTGCATCGTAGCGGCTTCCACGCATTGACGCCGCGAGTGCAGTCCACTGTAAATTAAAGCTGCTCAAAGTACATGCTATTAAAACAACGGACTGGGCACAAAAATGGTGAAAAAAAGAATAACCCGTTTTATTTAAAGTCCTCTTAGTTTCTTGTCAGATAGGGCTGTTGGAGAAAACCCCAGAAAGCAAACAAAGAAATAGAGCTAGACGTTTATTTTTAAACTCACGAAACAATTTTGGTTTATGCAGCTCATCACGACTTGCATTTTTCTTCACAGAAAATTCACGCATCTTTTTATCCTTCAGCTAGTATTTTAAGATTATTAAGCATCTTTGAACTTCCTGTGAAAATCTGAAACCACAGATGGAAAAACCTGAAAGATAATATTCTCGCAGCGTAAAGCGACGCTTTCCACAGTGCCTCATGTTCGCCGCGAAGGATCCAGCTTGTACCTCAAACCAAATGTCTGCTCTATATTTAGTTTTACCCAGCCTATTGTAAATCAGTACATTTTGGTGGTTACCACGTGCGCAGTCCCGCAGCAACAGTTTGGATCCATCGCCACCACTTCCTAACACGGAAAATGGCTAGCGTGCAGGGCCGTAACGTGGATCGCAACAGCTTTGAGCTGGCTGCTGATGGAGAGAAACCTCCAACATTGAGCAAAGAGCCCCGAGATTTATCAAAAACTGGCAAAAAGGGCCCCACGGCGTTCCCGATGGAGCCTCAGAGGGCGGCTGACCCAGCTCGGGTCAGCCCCAGGAGGCTCAGGGGAGGGTGGGGGGCAGCTGCCCGCCCCCCCCAACCACGAGGAGCCCCGAGGGCCGCGCGGGTTCTTTTAATTACGCCTGTTCATCGTTACCGTGGACCAACACGTCCCCCGCGTGTCGCCATCGCCCCTGTGAGCTCTGTGGGGCCGAACCCGGGCCGGGCCGGGGACGCTCCTGCTCCCCCGCCGACCGTCCCGCTGTCGGGCCTCACCCC
>VYZM01011605.1:445918-516694 GCA_013398915.1 Dromas ardeola | reverse complement strand
GGGCCGCCGCGAGGCTGAGGGGGCTGCGCGCGCCGCGGCGGCCGTTACGGGCTAACGGTCGCCGCGAGGGGCTAACGGTCGCCGGGCTCGCGGGAAGTTCAGGTCGGCCGCCGCGGCCTGGCCGCGATCGCGGGGGGATCGGTCCCCCCGCCCCGTGTCCGGGGACGCGGTGAAGGAGGGCTGGGGCCGGGGCGCGTTCTCCGAGCGACAGGGCAGGGGGGGCGGTTTTGAGGCAGCCCCCCCCCGCCCCGCAGCTGAGGATCACCCTGTTTTTGGGGTGAAAGCAGCGGGTAACACATCGCCTCAGCGCGGCCTGGCTTTCCGGGGGGCACGGAGCGAGCACCGGCCGGAGGGTCGGTGTCTTTTTCACGAAGGGGTGCTCTTTAACGTGCGTGTTTTGCCATGCTTTAAGCTTCACAAATCCTGACAGAAATCGCACGCAAGTACCGCCGCCAGCGGGGGTTGCTTCTAACTTGAAATAATCCGGAAAGCAAACAGTCCTGTATTGTCTAATCGCCCGCCGAGACCGTCACCCTTTCTTGCGTGCTTTCCTAAAATAAGGCCTACTAATGTGCTTTTTTGTTTTTCTTTCCAGATCTGGGAGCGTAGCTCAGAACTGGCACGAAATATTTGATTTTGTAAATCAGCTGACAGAAAGATTTGTGAGGTGGGTTTCGCTTCTTGTGACATCTATACTACTGGGATATGGTAAAAAAAACCCCAACATTCTTTTATACGCTCAATAGATGCGTTTCACAAATACGTTAAGGGTTTGGCTTCTAGTGTCCAAATTGCTGGAAAATATTGGAAACTTCTGCTTTGTTTGCTCCTGTTTGGAGCTCAGTAAAAAGGTGGCAATATACATCTTTAAATACTTAATCTCTAAAATTACTCTCGGATGTGATTTGATGATTTTTTTCAGCTTTTTTTTTTCCATGAGCCACGTGCCTTGTTTCTGTTTTAGTACTTGTATATTGCTTTTAGAGATCTATAGAAAGAAGGCAAACTGAATACTTTTCTGTATATATGTAAATATGTGGTACATGTCAAAAGGAAGGGAGTATCTTTCAAGATCGAATGCACAGGAAGTTTATGCCATGTTAGCAGTATATTTGTTGTACATATATGTAATCAACTCTGTAACTGGCTAGCAGTATTGTCTGGCAAGTATTGCTGCCACAGAAACGGCTGTTGTAAATACTGGCTAACTGTGCAAACAGCTGAGGGTTTTGCTTTTAAAGAAAAACAGACTAAAACAAAGGAAGTCCCCGCAGAGACTCAGAAGTAGATGTGGTAGTTTTTACTAAGGAAAATGAAGTGCAGTGGGCAATTATAATCTTGGCTTGCTAATAAAGGGATACGAGAAGGCTTGCATAATTAAATATTGCTTACCTTCATCTTGTAAAAAGAAAATCTTCTGTAAACCAAGTGGGTGACACATGCTTTTGAAAGTTATTTTGTAAGCTCTATAAAAAAAAAAAAAAAGAGCCTGAGGATACCGAAGCGGCACTTCTATTTCGTGAGTGGTAAAAAAATGCATTTGCCCCCACTGAAAGGGTGGGGCTCGTTCAGTGTAAATCTTTCAGTTCATCGTCTTTTACAGCCAAACAACGCTCCCTTTTGCAACAGTTGTATCGTGTTCTGGCTGCATTATCTGAAATGAAGCTATGGAGTTGGCAAGGTAGTCTGCTGGCCTTTCACACCAAAGGAGGATCCGTTACAGTGCAGAGCCAGACACTCCAACCTACGAGCATCTCGCTCGGTGTGCGGGTGCTGAGCGCTCAGCCTGATGCGGGGCAAACCTTCACAGCATGGGGGTTGTCGGGCTCTTGTGGGAGCCTGAACAGGACATCCCTGGTGGGGCTGTAGCGCCCCTGAAGCTTTGTCCTGCCTTCAGGCCTCAGTATGCTTTCAGAATAGGGCACGGAGCCCTTCGACCTTCCCCTTTTTTAAGTGGAAAAGAGTAGTTGTGGGAAGAAGGCAAAGAACCGCTTGGCAGCAGTTTCCTTGAGTCCTCACCTGAAGAACTGATTGTTGGCGGTCCATCTGCCCTCGGGTTTGACTTGCCTTTAATATGGACGTTCGCAGTAATAGCGCTGTGTGCTGATTATCTGGGTTCTGAAAGGCCTGCCCCTGACAGGGCTGTGGGGTCTAACGGGCGCGTTCATACGATCCTCCTCCATCGCCTGAGTGCTGGGAGAGTGGAACAGAAATGACGTGTCTTGTAAAGAACACACTTTTGTGGCTGTCCTAAAGACAAGTTAGCTAAATCGTAACTTTGAGATGATCACACACCGAGAGTCGCATCGCAAATAGGGAAGTCTCTCGTTACTTGGACCAGGCGGTGATGTGATTACCAGAGATTGGGATTGCAAGTACTTGTTTTTTGTTTGGCAACTCCTTGCGGCGACTAAGAAGATTGATAGTCCCACGGTTTAGATTATAGATTAATTTAGAGCATCTCATATTTTTGCATTAAGAGCCTTGACAGGTAGACTACAAGACTGGATCTAAAATCCAGGATCCGTGCAGTTCCGTGCAAAGACTTGCCTGTTACTTATGTTTCCACGACGTCAATAATTTTAAGTTGCGTCATTGACGTAAGTGAACTGAAATGTATGGTCATACATCTTTTCAAGTGTTATGTCTTTACTAACATTAACCTGATTAATTAATATTGACACACCTATGCAGTGAATTGTAAAATTACTGAATATATTGAAATTGTCATGAATGAAAATTAAAAGCAGGTAGGAGTAATGTTGTTACAACTTAACTTAGGTAAGTTACTGTCTTGGGCTTCCAGAGCATCAGTTCTTACGCATTTTCCACTGATAGTTGGATATAATTCCTCTTAATCCTGTTCAAAGAGACAGGTAGGCCCCTTCAAAGAAAGGCTGAATTCCTTAATAAAATAAATTCTTACAGTATTGCTTTTTATAATGATGTTTCCCTGGATACCTTTATGAAAGTGGATCTTAAATGTCACAACTCTGCGTTAACAATACAAAAACATGCTCATTCTGAAAGAGTTTGTCGTGCTCCTTGTTTAGAGATGAATCAGTCGGAGGACACTGGTTTTTTTGACCTTGATGATTTTGTGAAGAAAAAGCAGTTTGAAGTTCTCCTTGTGTCAGGATCAACCTTTAAAAAAGGGAAACTGACTTGGGAATGTGTCCACGTTTCATACCCCGGAGCAGGAGCATACCCTGAGTCTATGACCCTGACTTATTTTTACACCACTGACCGTGAAAATACAAAAGGATGCGTTACCTTCTGTACATTGGTAGATCACAACCTATGAAGTTCACTTTCAGTTGGGTCGCATGAGATGTGAGCTACTAAGCTCAGCATGTCTCTATCTGGAGTCCGGTCAGGCAAGAAAGAACTATTTCATTCTCACGCTACTTCATTCTCAAAGCATCTGGGTAAGGAGTAGATGGGCAGAAATCGTTTAATTCCTCTCTCACTCTGAGTTTGTAGTTTAAAAGTGTGTTCTTTGGAAGCTGGAGTATAAAGATGATACTGGTGAAGCATGAGTAAGTGAAGTGCTGTGCATCTGTACATTTCTCTTTATTTGTCTAACATGTATTTTTTTTCCTCTTTCCTTTTTCTAAAAGCCCCAAGATGAGATTATCATTTATCGTGTTTTCCACCCAGGCACACATCATTCTGCCATTAACTGGAGACAGGTTAGTGCACTGCTTTTTTAATTCTCCCTCTCCCTCCTCCCCACCAAGGGCTCTTATTAAATCAGAGGAACAGTAACAGATACCCAACAATAACCTATACCTTTAAGTGGTGGCCAGTCATAAAGCCTCTGCGCAGAGCTGGATTTAATTTTGGGAACATCGCAATGGGTAGCCTGGTGAAAAAGGAAGGAGAAGAATGATGGGAAATAAATTCTCGATGTGAACTCTGCCACTGCTTTGCAGAACAACTACAAGTAATGTTTTCATCTCTGTGAGACTCTGCATCTTCTTGGCAGAGCAGGAGAAATGATTCTTGCTTCTACTTTTGTAAGGCAATGTCTGTAGATAAGCCTTGAGTATTTTTTCAAGTCTAGGTAAAGCATACAATAGTAAATGAATGTTTCCCATAATGTCATAGACGGTAGGTATTTCATTTTGTATTTTCAAACCATGACTTCAAAATCGGTTTTAGACAGTGGAGTTGGCGCCGCTGCAAAGGTGCGAGATCTTTCTGGCACGGTGATGGTGTATGGATGTGCCTCAACTCTTCCTTTCAATTCGTGTTTTCAGAGGCAATGGAATGCAAGGCCGCTCACTCTGATTTCTGAAGCAGATGAGGATTAGGAGCTATGATAGGGCAAGGATGGGGGGAAACACAAGGAGAAAATTATTCGGAGAGGAGGTTGTTGCAAAACTTACTACTAAAATCACAGGAATGGGAAAACTACGTTGTGGAATCAGTGCTTTCAGCAGAGGACAGTTGCAGTATCCTTTCGGCCTTGTCAAAAACAACATGACCTCCTCTCTCTCTCTTCCTTCTGTCCAGAAGCTAACCAGCACTGCACAGCTGTTGGGATTTTGAATGTGTGCGTAAGCCACTTAGGAATCATTTTAATGAACTGTGGCAGGGGGGAAGTGTGGTAGTCCTTCCTTTCTGCGCCCTTTAGTAGAGCGAATACAAAGGATGGTCTGCCATAGTCAGTTAGCTGACTGTGTGGGTTTTTATTTAATATTTTAAATAATACATAATAGCAAGTACGAGACTTACTGAAGATATCTGTCATTGGCAGCAGAAAAATGTGTCACGCTACAGAAATGCACGCTGACATCCTAGAAATAGGATGTTTAAAGACCCAATTACAAGCCCCTCCTTTAGCATTTAAAAATGTGGCCTGACTTGAGAACGGCCAAGTTTTCACTTCCCCCCACCCGGACTTGGATGCCGCATCTGCTCTCTGCGGGGAGAGACAAGGTTATAAGCCATTTTTCCAGATGGCTTGAGAGAGGTCAGGAGAGGACACTTAAGCCTGTTCCGAGGACTGCTGAAGTCAATGAGGTCCTTTATCTCGATTTCAATAGGCCCTTAAATCCCTGTCAGTGGCCTATTCCTTATCGAGCGCGCAGAGTCCGCCCTGATAGCATACGGACCGCTTGGAATGCATGTGCAGAACTCTGGAACCCCGCCATGGAAACACAAGCCCCTTTTTCTTTGCGTGTCTGTGGCACACTGTAAGGCATGGAAAGAACCGTGTTTTTTTCAGAAGCCTCCTTTAAGAGCCCTTTTGAATTCTAGTGAGTCCCTTTGTGGGACTTTTCTTTAATGCAAGGTTTGCTGATGCTTTTGTGAGCGCTGTAGGGGAAAAGAAATTACTACCCTTATTGTTTAGGAGGAATTATAAGGAGAACGAAGGAGGAGACATTAATAACTGCGACCATATGTACATAGGTAAGAACGGAGAGATACAGTTGGAACAGCTGTCCTTTTAAATATTAAAGAAGTCAACAGATGAAAATGACTTAGAACGCCTCACTCCCATTGTTGCAAACAGAAGATGAGGTTGCTAAGTACAGTGCAGTTTTGGGGATGGGTGTGTATGTGTGTGTGATTAAGAGATATTACAGCCTTGGATTTTTTATGTGCATTTGGGACTTGCAGGGATGTTTTTCCCCTTCCTTACTTGCTAATTCGCAAATGTCAGGAAACCGCAATTCAATCCCAGCAGCTAGTTCAAAGTAGGGAGGTCTTTTTTGTTTTGAAAGCCTTAGGCTTCTGATTGTTTGTACAAAGTTCTTGCTGGTTTTTACTGCATAATAAAGCTGTGGATATAAAGAAACCCACACTATAGGCCCAAAGCCCCCAGATTACCAAATAGTTTGTGACTAGGAACAGTGCTATGTGAATAACTCTGGAAACAGAAGTCGCTGTTAACCGCAGTACACACAATGCTATAATAGATATAGAATAAAAATAACACCCAGATGGAAAAGACTTCTCACAATGGTTATATCCCATTTTCGAGATACGTGTTTCCCCTGTGAAGTTTAGCTGGAAACTATATGCAGAGTGGTAAACAAAGATTCATGCATTCGCATTTGGGGCTCAGTTTTGCTGCTAGTTTCGAGAAGCGAGTTGTTTGGAAAAGCGGATACACTTACGAATATCATCCAGATGGCACAATATCTTCTGCATTCTCTTTCGGCCAACCGCATGCTGGCCAGCAGGATTTCAGGTTTCTGTAAACCTCCTTCTGCAGCGTTTGACCAGCGTCCGCGGCCAGGACTAGCCCTGCTGACCCTGCTCAGGCGAGACTCCTGGTGAAGCTAAAGAAAGATAATATTAATTACGGTGGAAAAATAGGACACTTAAGTACCTGGTACATGACCAACGGTACCTTGCTGTGCTTGTCCATGGTCTGTTGGAGTTCACTGACTATTCCTTTGTTGCAGAGACATGCAGTCTAGCAAGACATTTATGCATTTTGAGCCTCGGTCACGTGAGCTAACCCTGTGCTTCGGTTCAAGAGGCTTGCCAAAGTAGAGCCATCTGTGGAGAGCATGTTCTTCTGAGTGTATAAAGTACAGCGAAGTCAGCCACTTACGTGTTTTCCATCTGGAGCCCATGTAGGATGCTTAAAATTTGAAGCAGAATAATTACTATGATTGTACCGAGCCCTCTGTAGTACTGGAGTACTTGGAGAAACCAAGATGGTCTGTGCTTTGTAAGCCGTCCGTAGCTTTATCGCTGGTCCTCTCAAATGGGTGTGTGATCTACATCCTGCCGCAGAGGAGGGAAGGATTACCTTCTTGCCACTACCAGCGAGTGCCGGCTGTGGCCCTGTCTACGCAAGGAAACGAGGCGATGCCCCAAAAACTGACCACTTGGCTGCTGACAACGCTGTTTTCAGCACTGTGTCAATTAAACTTGCTTAAAGCAAGAGGTAATACTAAACGGTGATGAAAACAGTACCTGCTGAGTTGCCCAGATAAAAGCTTGCAGCTTGGTGCGACAGAGCTCGTACAGAAAAGCCTCTCCTGTACAGCGGTGATAGTTGCCTTGGCATAAATCGAGCTTGGAAAGTTACACTTAGAACTGAAAGCACATCTGAATTGTGGAGCAATTGTGGAGAGGTTGCTCCGTTTTAATTAATGTTGAATTGATTTCCTCAGTCGTTTGCAAAGCTGGGCTGCTTTGTAATTTCTCTTTGCTAAATGGTTTCAATTCTAAATTTAGTTCTGCCTTGGGGAGGCACCGAAAGTACAAGACAGACTCAGGGTAGACTTTGGCCCGTGCAGGGAGCAGTGTTTGTAGATATGCCTGTATGTCTCACAGAGTTGGCGCAGCCTCCCTCGCAGCAAACAAGCCCTCTGCAGCCCAGGTGTCCAGCGCTGCCACGAGGTCCTGCTCTCCGAGGCAGAGCACAGCGGAGCTCCCCAGAGAGGTAGGAGCAATGGGTGCTGCTGGAGCTGCCACCAGTACCTCTCCCCACCTCAGCCGGGCTGGGATTACGCCCGCAGCCCCTTCTTTGTGGAGTAGCTAAAAAGAACCCACTGTGCAAAGTGACAGAGAGCTTGTAGCCATGGTTGTTTTTGCCTGGCTGCTTCTGGAAAAATTATCCAAAGTAGTTACAAAGCTTAAAAGAGAGAACAGACAGGGTAGCTATTAAAATTTAGATGTGCCTTTTCTAAAAAACAGAACTGTGATGCAGTGCATGTGCTGAATAGGGAAGAGGTATTAAATTTGTACTCATTCAGCCCAAACACAGGCTGCAAGTTGCTGATTTTGGTTTGCTTTTTCCACCTGCCTCCCTTGTCTGATTTGAACCGTGGAAACCAGTGGCCCTTCAGCCTTTATCGCTGTTACTGAACCGTAATGCGGCAGTGCTCAGACACCCAGACTGAGGTCATGGCTCTGTTATTTCAGTACAGATGAGTTTTAAAACCAGGCCTTCTCTGTGGATTTTTGTGGCTACAAAAAACGATTACAGAAACTAGAGAAGGGAGAGTTTTGAGAGTACCGAAGACCGTGAATGAGGGCTTCAGAGTGCTACGGCTGTGGACTAAAGAGAGTCCCCCTTATCAAAACGGTTCAGGCTCCTGTGCCCACCCTTCAAACTGGCTGGGCGCAAGTTTTAGCGTGACTGAACTAACCTCTCCTGCTGTCCGGTGGGGCCCAAAACCATGCACCCACATTGGCCTTGTGACATCCGGACCAGGAGCTGCTTGTACCTGACCAGTTTGGAGCGTGGGTGGAGCTTCTTCACATCTGGCTGGGCCTATCTCCTGCAGATGTGCCCCGAGGGAAAGAAAAAAGCTCACGCTGCCGAAGTTTTTCCTGGAACCTCTTGTAGGCAGGGGCCTGGAAACAGCAGAGATTTCTGTGTGACCGGGTCGCAAGACATTTTAAATAAATAAAACTGAACTGATTGTACAAAAGCTATTTTTGCAAAATGAAATCTGTTTCAGAAAACTGGGACTTCAGTTGCTGCCTGTTTCTTGGCAGCAGAACACTAACGCGTGTGATGTGCTGCCACTCATTGCTGGCAAGCACTAAGTATGTGGTTTATAATCTGCGCTCGTACATAATCAGTTTCAAGTTGTTTCTATAGATGCTGAATGTAAAATATTTGGATCAAACAGATTGTATTATCTTACATAACTTGTTCTCTTCCATATATTCAACGCCACATCACGCTCTTTTCTTTTACTTTACTTTTTTTTTTTTTTTTCCCTTTTCCTTCCTCCCCCCCAATTGTATCGGTTGATCCTGTGATTGGGAGCTTATTACGGTTATGGATTGTACTTCAGAACAGAGCTTCTAAACATAGAGGAAGCCCATCAGCGGAACAACTGACTAGTGGGTGGCATTCAGGCAGAGCGGCATATGCATTCTTTCTCATTTGGTGTGCCCTAAGGAAAGCTTTCACGCATCCTGCGATGTATTTTCCCTCCGTCTCCTCACCCCTGCTGGTTTCCTCTTTGTCACCTATATTTGTTATAGTGTTCTATATATTCTGGCCCAAATTTTGTCCCTACTTAGTTTTTACTTGTCCTTTCTTGGCACAGCTTTACATTGGCTTCACTGGAACTTTGCTTGCCTAAGAATTAAGAACTTCCAGATTTGATTATTTCAGTAAAGTCTCTCCACCTTTTTTCCCCCCCGCTCATACTGATTTCACTGGAAATAATTCCTTTCGTACTACCTACCAGCTTCTCCAGCCGAACCATCATAGTTAAGTGAGGATCTCGCAGTCAAAGATGGATTTATTTAAAGGCCCCTGAGAAATCATGGCACAACCTTATATCCTTCTGTTACAGGGTATACGTGAACTGTGATCTGTCTAAGTGTGATGTCTTGTCAAAGGTCACACAGAAAGGTAGCGGCAGCCAAAAAATTAAAAAACCCTATCCTTAATAATCCTAGTCCCTTGCCTTGGATGCAAAACGTGACTTGCAAATGCTGCGTTTGCCTATTGATACTTATTTTTTAAGGGAGAAGACTTTTAGTTATTGCAATTCTGTCCTACCCCATTAAATACCTGCATAGTGACCTGGAAGATTTCTCCACAACTTAAAACTGCTGTTGTAGGGGACTTCTTTTTTAATTGCAGTCTGGTTGGAAGTGAAGTTGGTTTAATTTAGCAAAGTGACTTAATATAACAGAATTTCCACTGGGCTATTTAATGCTGAAGCTTTGCCGCTTCTTTACAATATCTGCTCCGTCTGAAGCATTTTACTTGATTCTAGCTCTTTGACTCGCTGAGGCATATTGTGTTATTTAGGTCTAAAATATCTGTTACCACAGTGCCGCTTCCGTTGTGAATACAAAATCTGCCTCCACACGCTACCTCAGCTAAATGCTATATTTGACAGATTTTAATGTCATATCTCTTTTATGACAAACACTAATTTTTCCGTCAATAAACTAACCCCTTGCCCCACTTCAAATCACGCTAACAGTCTTTTATCTTTTTGTTCTCAGAGAGAAAATCAAGAAAGGTCTTAAGGATTTGGAGGAGGTAAAGCCAGCAGGTGACACATATATACATGAAGGATTAAAACAGGTGGGTTTTACTCTTCTCTTGCAGTGAAAGTATCCTCTGGTCTCACCCTTTGGATAGCAACAACAACCTGTAACATAAATGGATTGATTGCATCCCTCAATCTTTTTGGTTACACTCAAATCTTTTTGGTTTCCCAAGCGGTCCCAAGATGGCCCAGATACTATGCAAATCCCATGCAGAAGATTAGCCATCATAGAAGACTGCCATACGGAATTTCTTTGACTCGATCCTTTGCAGTAGAGAGCGGTTCTTTGTCGTGAATTTAACAGCTAACGCAGCATACCAATTACATGGTAAATAGTCACACACGGCTCTGTAGGGCTCCAAGTTTAACAGTGCCTTCTAGAGCACGTGCTAATGGAGAGTTTAGCGCACAGATCAGCATTTTCAACACAAATGGCCTTAATTTTACACTGTCTTAATTACTGAGTTCCCAACTGCTTGTATTTTCTTGAGACGTACAGTTAAAGTATACTTTCTGATTGTGCTGAAAGACTCGGGCCCTGAAGGTGAGGGCCAAGGTGAGGATCTACGCTCTCGCTGTTTCGGATAGAAACTCAGTTTCTTCCTTTCTGCCTGTGGAACCAAGTTTGTAATGGTGATCTGCAGCCTGAGAAGCTAGGTAAACGGAAGTTTGTTGCCATTTAAAAAAAAATATTTAGCGTTAAGCCATTCGTTTTATAATCTTGGAACCTACTGACTGGCATTTGAAGTGGGGGGGGTTGCAAAGGAGACCTCGTGGTGGATCTCAAGAGAAGCGAGCTTCACAGCTCGGAGAGTATCTGTCCTGAAAGAATCAAGTGTTTCCAAAGGTTGATCCGTTAATGACCCCAGCACTTTGCAGATGGGCTCACTGGTGACTGGAAAATACTGATGAATGATTTCCTTGTTCGTAGTGGGTTAAAGGGGGGCAGAGGAGTGTCACAAGAGATGGGTTTGAAGATGAGGCTGAGTGTGGTTTCAGATGCTGTATTCACTTGGAGGATACATTTTGGTTAAAAGTTCAGCTGTAACTTTTAAGCTGGATAAATATTTTTTGTTTTCAGGCCAACGTGCAAATTGAGAAGCAAGGAGCCTCAAGGTTTTCTAGTATCATCATTGCATTGACAGATGGCAAGCTAGATGGTCAGATTCCCTTGTATGCAGAGAAAGAGGTGAGCGCCGGGTGAAAATGCATGTTACGTTCTGCAGAATTTGTTGTTGAATTAAAAAAAACCCGCTTATTCCTCTGTTCTATTCTGGGGCAGGCACAGAAATCCAGAGAGCTGGGAGCTAGAGTTTACTGCGTTGGTGTCCTCGATTTCGTACAAGAACAGGTAAGAAGACTACTATTTTAGATTACTAGGGAGTACCTTGTCACAGGGTTTTATCGAGTTAAGTAACACAGAAATTAATTTTACTTACATTAGACAGTTTCATGTCTCCTCTGGCTCAGGAAGCAGACACTCAGATGCGTACCTAGACATAATAGAAGGTGTGGCTGTCGCATTCGTTCCCGAGAAGACCCCTCGGAAATACCCTTGCTAACTGGTAGCTGCCAGCTGGAAAGGAAAACCCCTTTCGTTAAGATGGCAACCAGATTAGGCCACAGGTCGCGAGAAAAGAGTAGCTATAGAAAAGCTTCAAGCGGCATGTGTAACAACCTTGGGATAAGAACAAGAAAGAAGGATCCATGTCCTTCATTGGATGAAAACTCTTCCAGAGTTGCTCTGTCCTAAAGAAGGCCGGAGCTACTCTCGTACCGTGAACGTGACTGAAATGGAGAAGTACAGAAAAGACTCTTTACTATAGAAGGCACTGCTGTTCAATGGAGGGCAGAGCAAACAGGGAAGGTAATTCTGAAAAGAGTTACGAAATCGCTGCCAAGATACAGGCCCTAAAAGGTTTCTTTAGTGTGGTGGTTTGACACGATGGCTAGCTACTATATGGTTTTGTTAGTTGCACTAGGTTGTAGGAAGTCCTCCCGTTTAGAAAGGTCATAATTAGCTGCGAGGGAAATAAAAATTTTCCTTCACTTTGCAGAGTTGATGAGAGTTGTTTTTAGACACGCATTTACATTTTAAGAGTGAAAAGCAGTGTGACGAATTTAGTTTGCGAAACGATTCACGTGTTTGCACGTGTTTTCTCTCCAAAGCTGGAAAAAATTGCTGACACGAAAGAGCAAGTCTTCCCTGTCACTGGAGGATTCCAAGCACTTAAAGGGATAATCAATTCTGTGAGTATCGGGCAATAACCGTAACGTTTCCTCAAGATTACAGCATATTCTCCACTCCCGCTTACCTTCCCAGGCAGAATTGGTTCCTAAATCAGTAATTGCAATATATTAAGTTCTCTCCTCCTTATCTTAGAGATGCAGTTCTGCAAATTAACGTTGCCTGCCACTCTTGCAATTATTCATGCTCAGACTGCGTGTGGAGTTTGAGGACTCCGCACAAGCGTGGTGAATTTGAGGGGGATTCATTGAGGAATAGCTGCTATAGGTTTAGTCTGAAAAAAAAGTCTGTTACTCCAGGAGAGTTGAGAAAACTGGTTAAAATCGTTAGGAATGAGCGCAATTTAGGAATTGCCCAAATCTTCATATACAGAGAAGCATTCCGAATACATACTACGGCCTTGACTTTCGCCACTTGTTTTCCCAGTAAGACTTTCAGTGCCTTTTTTTCAGCATGCCATGAGAATCTCCCATCAGTGAGGCAAGATCATTTAACTGATTACTGTGATTTGCAAGAAAGCATCAAAGCAAGAGGAACATTTTGGTTGGGATCGGTAGCTTGACAATATTTTAGCCGTGCGTCAAGAAGACACCTTTGGTTGTGGGGACCTAATTTATGTGCCTCATCTTGACCTCACGGCTTTGTGTTCTGTGCAAGGTTAACACAATGTAGGCAGCGCAATGGAAGAAAGCTTACTGTCAAAAGACAAGTGAAAACCAATAATGAAATCCTTCTTCTGAGAGAGATACCACTGTAATTCATTTCCCTTTCCTTCCTTTTTTTTTTTTTTTTAATAATGAAAGGATACTACTCACATACAGGATATTATGCAGTCACGAATTTATCACTTCCGTTGAATAGTGTGTTTTTTTGGAAGTTAATGTCGTAATCAAACAGCTTATTTTTCTCCTTGTTGCTTAAAATAAATTAATTTCAAAATCTTCCTTGCACATTCTAAAGAGATACAATCAACCTTTTCAGGCAGTGACATTTATTTTCCTGAAAAGAGAGTACACCCCATGTGGTACTCCTTTTTTAAAATCTCATTCTATGCCATTTTAAAGACTTAAAAGAATCAGTTATTCTGCTAGTGTGAAACGATGCAACGTTGAAGCCACTAGTGATAGACTTATTTATAAGAGCTGAATGTTTAACCCCAGTTGATTACGTTACGTTTCCAAGGATACTGCATTTCAATATATGTATGTCAAGATAGAACTAGCTAAAGAGGTAAAGACATTTAGGTTGGGAATTTCCCCTCCAACGAGGGTCACTGACCTGCAGATTGGACCCGTGCAAGGAGTCATGTTTCTGCACTCTTCTTGCTCTTCGGGGAAGCAGCAGGAGTAGGATCGCGTGAGATTTCTGAAGGCCTCAGCTTGAAGAGTCTGTAATTCAAACAGGCAGAAGATTGGCGAAACCTGTAGGTTGTCCCACTGTCCCCCATTCTCAGCCAAGGTATTGTTGGGCAGTCTTTGGCTAGTAGTAGTGCCAGTCTGCCTCTTTTATACCTCCCAGGAGCTTTCAAGCACCTTCACTTTTTTTGTGGACAGAGCGAGGGAAGTTTTTCTCGTAAGATTCGGCAGATGGTGTTTGCACAAGGCTCAATCCGGCTTCTTCTGGCACTCGTGAAAAGCCCGAGTGTAAAAATCCCAGGTTTGTGCCTACCATAACTGCAGAGCGAGAGAAGACGCACATAATAATGGCGGCACGTTGTTTGAAGGTAGCGGCTTAGAACTGACAGGGACTCTACAGAGCAACCTTCCAGTAGACTGTTCTACAGCGTAAATGCGTTGTCTGCTCCTTTAAACTGCGACTGAACTCCCAACTTGTTCAGGACTTTATTTAAAAGACTGGAGCTGGAATAGACATTTCAACACTTGGCTTACTGCATATTTCTGTCCATAAAAAGACTTACATTGTGGCCGTCGGGGCAGTGCAAAATGTTTTTGCTGGTTAAAAAGAGAAGATGGTAAGGCCTTTCTGATAGGAAACACATCAACGGACTTCGGTCTTACCTGCATCAGTCTCATTCGTCAGGCTATGGGATTCAACAAAAACAGTGAATGCTAGAGGCTTGAATATTGTTTACAGCTTTCTGAAAAGTACTGACTCTAACTGGAGTTCCATTTGGCTGTCAGGGCATTTGAAACTCTCTTTTTTGCTTGTCTAGTAAGCACGCTAAATGTATTTGTTGGAAGCGGTGGGAGAGCGATACCTTGCCAGTGTCCCTGTTTTAGTCCCTGTTTTACCACAGAGCATGAATGGAAGTATCCATACGTAGTTGTGGTTGGGTTTTCTTTTTTTTTTTTGTTTCTCCCTCTTTTTAAGTGTATGTGTGGTGGGGCTGTATTAACATGATTTTTTGGTAAGCTGTAGTTAGAGTTCAGTTTTCTTCGAAGGAGTTTTGACTGATTGTGACAATTCGTTCTCATTGCATTGTAAAATTGATAAGCAGATCTAATTGAACATGAAAGAGTCAAGTTGTCCTTTTTAGTTACAATTATAAATCCATTTTGGTTTGCAAGTTAGCTAGAGAATACAGGCTCAGAGAGACACTGTCGTAAAAGGGAGACCTAATTTCAAAACAGATGAAAATGAAATACGCACATCGCAAACATGCAGAAGTATTGCTCAAAGTGTGGTGCCAAAGGTGCTGTTGTGAAACCCTCCATGAACGCTGTTGAACGCTTCTTGTTTAGAAAAAATACAACGTTCACAGAAATGGCAGCAACCCAGCAATGAAAACTCTGAAGCAAATCTACAACACAAAACTGTTCAGTAGGGACGGTCAGAGGACCTGCTCAAAGCCTCTCCTACAATTGTCTCTACTGGACTCAGCTGTGAAATTTTTTGGCTTCTACATTGTTATGCTCCTAGCAAATTCCAGGGGAGCTGAGCAGTTACTCTTCATTTGCTGATGGAAAAAGAAGCGATGAGCTGTATCATAGATTATCTGTTAGTACCTGCTTCTGCAGTTGTTTGAGGTCTAAGCAGTTAGACCAATTTATTTTCTTTGGACAGATACACAAAATATCTTTAATCGTGGCCAGTGATTAACATTCAAGACACTTGAGATCCGCATTTAGAGGAAACCTATCTCAGATGTTGAAAAGCTTGCACTGTACTTGGACCACCTTTTTAGTTCGGATAAAATCCCAGTGAAGTGATTACGGATTTAAGCACCACTCTATGTGCTTTTGTGTTTCTGTTGAATAATATCAACTAACGATTCAAAACTCTGTGCAGATTTCTGTGAAGAGGCAACTGTTTTGTGAAGTTTCCAGCTCTTCTGGCATTGCTAATATCTAATTTTACAAAGTAGTAACTCAACAGCATTGTCAGGGTAAATAAATCTAAGCAGAAGTCTAGAGCTTAAAATAAAAATGCCGAAGGCAAGTTATTATGCTATCAGAACAGTTTACTGATGTAGTTTGGCTGATAATTACATGGAGCATGGCCTCATGAGCAAGGCACAGCAGTGTGAACTGTAAGGGTTTGGGAGTGCACAATTTATATCACCATGTGACAGTTTAGTACTGTATGAGCAAATGAAACCCATTCTTCTTTCCCTCCCTATATATGAATTTTTTTGCGTGTGTATCCATTTCATGAAGAACTGTTGGGAATTTATCGTTTACGTTGTTAGATCCAAGTCACTCTGTCATAACCAAAATAGCACGTTCCTACCTGTCTCTGGGGGAGCGTTGAGTCTATAGGCAAGACAATATCTTTCCTAAGGCTGAAGTTTCTGTCATGTTCCCATAACGCTCCGCTGTACATCAGTATGATGTTTTGCTTCCGATTTTTCCTATAATTTCTTCACGATTTTCCCGCTTTCATGGCACATCTCTGTGCATGTGCTTTGCACACATCAGCAAACTCGAATTGCTTTTATATGCCATATTCTGAAAAACAAAAGCAGTGAAAGATCCCTGCTTCCCCTTTCGCTTAAGCAAACACAAGTCCTGCTGATTTGAGAGTGAAAGTTGTCTGGGTGTCTCTGCAGGCAGAACTGGACAAGGCTTGTGCCTTGAAAAGTTACATTAATGGAACTCACTTCAGTAATATTATTAGAGTGTGACAGTTCTAAGTAGACTTAAACGCATTTTTATACTAAAGTGAGTTGGCAGCACTTAGTACAGGAAGTTAAAATGTATTTTGTACTTAAGAAATCCCGCAAAGAGTTCTCAGATAAGACTACAGGAACTGATACATGCAGAACTTAAGAGGAAGTAGTCAGTTTAAAAAAAGTTCAGTCTACAATTGTTTTATCTTCAGTTGTTACAAAATTTCCTAAGAATTCTACCTGAGGATTAGAAATAAAATTGTTAAGCGTTCTTTTTGTGTACTCATTTTGCGGATGCTCAGTTTTGAATCGTTCATGTGGGAAAACCACCCTTAAACAAAAAAAACAGATTGACAAACGCAAGCTGAGCAATTGATCACCTAGAACACCTTAAACGGAAGCAAAATTGTCTGCAAGTTGGATGAGCCGCTCGGAGAAAATCCCTAACCCTTAGCAGAGAGTTGTAAGTTTGTCCAAGAGAAGTTGTGAATTCGTAGATAATATTGCAGCAAAATAAGAGACCGGTTAAGCGCTGAACGTCAGCACAGGTCTGGAGAGACAGGACGGGTAGAGCAAGCTGCTCACCGCCTGCGGACAGCCCCGCGCGGCTGTACCTGGGCTTCTGCCTTCAGCCCCACAGGTCTCACGGCAGGAGCCGTACCAGCAAACACGGGAAGAAGCTTAGCCAACAGTATCGCTGCGAGGGGAAAGGGACAGCGCGACGGGAAGGGGGCATTCTTGTAAGGACAGAGCAATACATACATCAGTAGCTCTTTCCTCAGGCGGAGCTTCTTTTGTGTTAATGCCTGCCCTGAAATGAGCAGCACCGCTTGCTGCGTGGTACCTTACCCCACATGATGAGATCTCTCAGTATCTACTCAAGTATCCACCGCTTGGTGGAAGGGTAACCTGGGGGGGAGGAGGCAGCGTTTGTAGGATGTAAACTCCAAGGCTGAAGTGAAGTTACTAAGAACCATCAAACAAGCGTACCCAGGAACGGTAAAATCAAACAAAGGATTAAATGCATCCAGGGTCCTTTAAAAAAATAATTCATAAAATACTCCGTCGCAGGCTCTAGGTGAAGCGGTATAAGCAGGTAGTGCTATAAAAATCTTACTGCCTAATTGTAAACATTCTTTCCAGTCAAGCTCTTGTGGATGACAGAGGGAAGTCTGCTCCAGTTGTAAAGAACAGTCAGCAAGATCCCTCCAGCATTCAGATTTCATTTGAGCAATAGTGAAGGATATCTATTGAATAGCCATGGGGCTTCCATGTCACTTAGACGCTTCCCATATCAATCACTGCGTATGACAGTGCCTTCCTACCTTTGAGTTACATGAATTGATAACAGCCAGCTCAGCGGGGCCCAAAGGGCATAAAATGTACGTAGCAGGGGCACACTCAACAGCTCTCAGTACCTGACAAGTCACTTCTCATCCTGGATGTGGCGACAGTCATTGTCCCCCAACACCCCAGAAGAGAGATGGGCCACGCAGGCCGTTGACAAGACCTGGTGAAAAGCCGACCGGCACGGCTTCCAGCCTAGCAAGAGAGGCACAGGGAGACAGGTAAGCCCCCGACGTTGGACAGCCAGTTGGTGCCAGAGGGGGGAAAAGAACGCTAGTCAGTTACGGTGAGGTAGGCAGGAGCTGTTTTCTGGGAAGAACAACTTTAAGCCTTCAAGTTTGTAAAACTTAGTGCAGTGGCTTTACAAAAGTGTGCTCCAGCCTCTCTCCGTGAACCTCTGACACATTCTGCACTGCATATGCTGTTGGCAGCACTTCCTTGGTCTGACCTGGCTTTGCACTGGGGTGACAGCGAGTTATCAAACTCATACGAGTCAGTCGGCATCTCCCACTGGTACCTGCCGTAAGGCAACAAGGAGTATTTATGGAGAGTGGGAAATCTAACAAGTGCAACAGCTAGTGCTCCAAGGTGAGACGTTCCGGTAAAAGCGCAGTATCTGTAACGTGAAAGTTTCCTGAGCCTCTTCTGGCTAAACCGCTATTGTCTCAGCGGCCAAGCTGCAAGCAACTCGGTTATTGAGTCATAATCAGGGACTGCGTTATTTTGCAGTACTCTATCCTTCTGCCGTGCGCCAGGTCAGCTCACTGGAGCTGAAATTCCTCCCTGTCTACCTTGCTTTGAGTATGCTCAGTCTGCTCCCCGCTTTTTCCTTCAATGATGTCCCTCAGCGGCAGATGAGGGGAGGAGGGTCAGCCGACTGACTGCATGCTGTTAAGGTTTTTCAAGAGCAAAATCAGCTTAAACAGTTCATTATCAATTATACATGAACTTAATTGGATCATTTCCTGTAGGAAGAAAATATGCTCAGTTTATGCCCTGGGAATCCAGGAAGCAAACTATTAAACATTTAAGGAGGTGGGGGGAGGAGACATGCAACAAGTTACCATTAAAAGAATTATTTTGATTAAATCAGTCATGTTCTTTAATCCCCTTGGATAGTCTGATATTCAAGCTGCACTGGGTGCAAGGTTTAGAACTAACGCTGTGCTATGCTTTCCGTGTGATTGAGACCGAGTAGATAGTTTTGGGAATTACTGTATGTAGTTGTTAAAAGGAATCAATGGCCTGGAATAGAATGCTTTCTGCTCTACCCTTCACTGCTGTGCAGCCCTTAATTTGACATTCTCTGACATATTACAAACCCTATAATATTCTCCTGGAGAGCAGAGAGCTTGATAAGGCAGCAACATAACTGACACGGTTCCAGTTTGGGTGAGCACGCATGTGCCTCGTGATGTGGATTTGACTTGTCAGCTATCCCCGCGTGGCTATCAGTTCTGTTACATAAGGGATGCTGTAAAACTTCCTTCAAACGAAGCATCGCCAAGTCCAAACGAAATCTCATGTTTCCTTAGTGATAAGTTTCTTCGAGCCAGATTTTCCTTACTAATTTAAAAAAAAAAAGCCCAAACAACTTTTTTCCTGCTTTGGAAAGTAACAGTTTGTCTTGATTCTTATTTCCATTACTTGATAAGTAATGGGTTTAGGGTTGTTTTTAGTAATTTCGGGGTAGAGGTTCTCACGCTGTTAAGATACGCATCTCTTACGACCCTCATTTTTCTCATCTACATTTGGTTTACTCGGTGACTGCAAATGAGGTACTGCTTAGACATTGTATAATTAGAATATTCTCACTAACCTGACACTGCACAAGGCTTCTCTCTGATGGTTATTTTATGCAAGACCATATGTCTCAGGGATTTTATTTTTTTTCATTTAGATAGGGGACAGGAGAGCAACCTTCCCCCCACCCTCCTCAGCCTCTTTGTCTGAGGCATTGCTGAGCGGAGTCAGGAAGCAGCTGCAATTGGCAGCGAGTTGTAGTTAAGAGCACAGATGTTTGGCAGCAGACAGAGGTAGATCTCATTGGGTATTAACTGCTGTAGTTCCTTTGCCGGGACTTTGTTGGAGAGAAGCATCAAAATGGTGCTTCCTATGAAAGCGTGTGTTTCATTCCGACTTACCTTGAACCGATTGTCTTCCGTCTAGTGTGAGGTGGTCCTATTGCCTCGTTGCTTTCTGCACAGATGGGGAAAAAATGGGAAGCGATAGGGCTTGCTTTAACCCAGTAGAGGCGTATTACCCGGGACTGACCCATAGACGTGGTAAGGAATTTCAGTTTTTGTATAGATCCCATGTTTTGGGGTTGGGTTTTTTTTTTTCCATACGCTTTTTTTTTTTTCTCCTTAAGGTCAGATTATAATGACAAGGACCTTGTGGCACTATCTGAAAGAATGGAAACCAGCTTTGGAAACAAGCGATTAACTTGAGGGAGTTTAAACACTAGTTGCCGTATGGAGAAGGTGGCCTGTCTAAAGCCTAAGGGGTGCCGTGGAGGTGCTTCTGACTTAAAGATCCTGACTGCGATTAAGGTTACTCAAGCGTAATCACAGATATCAAGGGCTCTACTTAGATACATTTTCTCTTGTAACCTACTCCAGATCTTTATCTTTAAAGCCTAACTCTACTATAATATAAGGGAGCACAACTCCTATTCAGGTAAAAACAGCAACAACTCACGAGCGAGAGCAAGCTGTAACGATACCAGCGTACGTACAGCCGAAGTTTTTCACCACCCCATTTTCGCATGGATATTCACTTTTATATGCTCTAAGGATCAATGAATTCAATATGAAAAATACTGATCTATGGACAGTCAGCATTTCATTCTCCAGAACAAAAATAGTAAATGAGTCCATTACACCAATTAAACACCTCCTGCTTTACTTCCATTTCCTTTTTACTGTCTCAGCAATAGTGAAAAAAAAAAAAGTTACGTTACAGGGGGAAAAAAAAAAGGAATAAAGCTTCCAGTAGTACTTCTAAATGACTCATAAAAAAATAAAACCACATGGAAATGTGGGTTAAGCACAGTTCGAATTCAGCCAATCAGCACAAATGAAGCAAAGTAACTTTAGGAACTAAACTAAGCATCTGCGTGAACTCAATTTTGATAGGTTGTGCTTGACTCACTCCAGCCGGCCAGGCTGGGAGCCCAACCCAGCTTGAAATGACTAAAGCAAACAATAGTACAGCACTGTTTCTATTACACGTTTTTCTGAAGAGTTTCACAGCTCCAGGCTGGGCTGAAGCTCAAGAAGGTTATTAACTTACCAGAGGAGGGACTAAATCCAGAGCGTTGTTCCATGGGCTCAAGACGGCTTTAAGCAACTCCGACCCAGAACTTTTAGAGGCCTTTTACACACGCGGCAGTATTTGTGAACGCAAGCAGCTCTGTTCCTGGCTCCCAGTGAAATAGCTGCTCCCCCAGCCTCAGTTGTACAGGTGCGGGGCGTTCCCAGATCAGCAATTAGTGGAAGCCAAAGGGTATGGGCAGTCTCTCTCTCATCAGGAAAAGGCCGACAGAACTCGGGTGTTACAGCTCACAGTCAAAAGAGGCTTTGCCTGTGTGTACAGATCCAACTGAGACTAGTAATGCTAAAGTAATGCTGTAGTGTGCGCCATCTTCCCGCCCCCCTTGGTTCAGTACGTTTTATCGAATGAAGTGTTTTGTTGTGCAGTAACAATTAGAAGGTTGTAGGTGGCTAACTTGAGTGCGTTCACCGCTGTATGCGGATCGAGGGCGGAACTAAAGGAGATGCAGGTCTTTGTGATGCAGGTTTCATGTTGAACTGAGAAAGGCGCTTGGCGCAGCACATGAGGAAAAGCGCATCCTCTCTGCGTGTCACACTGTGAACGTAGCTCCTGCAGTTTTAATGACGTTTGCAGTTCACCATAGTTCCTAGATCTGCTTTCCTCATGGTTGTTTATATTTCACTCGCTAGGTGTTGTGTTTAGAGCATCCCTAGAGAAAATTATGAACCCCACATTTGGAAGGGAGAGAGGAAAGAACAGGGGGTGGAAATCTGCACAGGAAAGCCACTGTCTTGAGCGTGCCGTTAGACTAGCGTTTAACTTTTTTTTAGTGCTGTTCTGCCATCTTTCCGAGTTGCGCAGCGCACGTTTTGCAGTGAGCGTACACATGACTGCCTGGCGGCGTATCAACAGGCACAGCTCCAGGCGCAAGTTCGGAGTGCAATGAGCAGAAGATAATACTGCTGTAAATATATTCTTGCACACGGAGCGTGGAAGTGATTATATTGCACTGTCAGCCTGCTTCGCTATACATGAGTATTGCAGATAAGATTAGTTTTTAAAGGTCAAGAATTTTTTCCTCTTTAAAACTTGGTGCTGGAAATAGCAAGTTAGATGCGTTTGTTTTATTACAGTACGTAACACTTTTGTTCACGGAACCGTATTGCGTTTCCCTGGAAAGAGTCGAGCCAGCCTGGTTTAGGATCGGCGTCCAATGAGCAATGACATAAACACAGAGTTGCATGTTTGAAACTGAACCCTAGGGAGTAAAGGCCACCCGTGACTCTGGAAATCCTTAGTTCAAAATTATTAGCGTGCCAAGTCTGATCAAAATGTGTCAAAGAGCTCTCCTCCTCCAGCACTTCACAGTTACACTAATCTTTTCACCAAGAAGCAAACACCTTACACATCCATACATCATTTTCCAGTTTCAGAACAATAGACTTGAAAACGGTTACAGTGGTTCACTGAAGAATCCAGCTGTCCTGATGACCTGCCCGAAATCCCATGCTCGGGGTACAGTTCCGGGGAGGAACAGATGCTGTGCGAGTTCTGATTTATGGTGCTGACTGCTGCCAAAAACTTTTGAACTGCATACTGGGGCTAAGCAAAATCAAATGGTGCTGTGAAATAAATTGACACTTAGCATATTTTGTTAATTGTCGATGTACAGTTGGGTTGCTCATGGCTCGTTGCTACTGCATTGTTCTCACAGTTTCTTGGAACGTGAAATTCATTCCAGTGCTGGACGGGAAAGTTGTTGTTTTAGCCCGCGTGTAACACTGTACCGCATGGTACAGCTCTGTTCCGCGGTATGTTCTGAGCCGAGGGTAGTCAAAATACTTAAAAAGCTGCAGGGGCCGTACTGCTGCGCTGTTCAAGCTCCGAGAACCTTTAAGAGGCAGCAACAAGGCTGCAAAGGGAGTCAAAGCAGAGCCGGGCCCAGTCTGTGACAAGTTAAAGAGCTACTGGGAGATGCAGAAAGCATCTTTTCCATGGGAAGAACTGTTTGCATAAAGCACGGGCAAGATCCCTGACAAGGCGAAATTTATAAACATAGGCGGAGTTTGCAAAGACTACAAGCACTAGTGAGCCTCATCTTGTTATTTGGCTGCCTTTTTGCAATTTATTGAAGGGACATCTGCCTTTTCAATGCTAATGTAATTGTTTGCGTAGGTGTATTGTTTCTGCAGCTTAAATCTAACAAAACATCAATCTGTTTTTCAATTCAGACACCTACAGGTCAGAAACTGACCATGTCTCTGTAAAACATCTCTAATTGAATTAAATGTTTTACTAGTGACAAAAATGCTAAACCACTTCTTTAGGAACCGGTCCGTGAAGTTTATGTGAGCCTTCGGGAACCTTCTCGTGGGAAACGCATAGAAATCCATGCCACTGATAAAGACTGATACGGATTTTAAGTGCTGATTAACAATCCGGTTGTTCTGAAAAAAATATCGCTAGGTGAAAAGCGGTCCCAAACTGAAAGTTGATGAAGCGGATGGTCTCTCTGCAACTGTTTTAGGAAAAAATAATACGCGTACTTGTTTGTGCCAGAAGAAGGTTAAACTTAACATAGAACACCAAACTGTGGCTTATAAGCCTCTGCAGAACCTTGAGAGTGGATATAGGTGACAGTCGGACAATGTAGGACTTAAAGAGAACATGTGAAGGACAGTTAGCTGGCCCAAGAGCTAAACAGTTCGGTGCTGATTGCTGCACATTTGCTGCTGTTAGTGAGCTGAGAGAAAGCTGACAGCAAGAGTTGAGTACATAGAGACTCCTCTAAAGGACAGAGCCTCCGAGAGCTGTGTGCGTGCCAGGTTCTACAGGACTGTTGTGGAGGGAAGCTGAGTGTAACTTCCTGTATGGGACATCAGAGCCTTGATCCAGCAAGCGACAGCTTTAACTGGGAGCCAGGGTCTCATCGCACTGTACTGAACAGAAGATTCGTGTGCTTAAAGTTACACCTACAGACAAGGAATGCAGTATCTGGCTCACACACAGAATTGGGCAGTTCAGCACCTGATCTACGAGTGACACCTTCAGAAAAAGAAGAGCTTGTTTGGCCAAGTAGAATCCCAACTTATGTCAGTGAGCTTACATCAAGGGTGAATTTGCTTCTGAGTGCTCATGGGATCTCTCGGATGCCTTCGTTCTGATAACTTCTGCTCTCGGAAGCATTCTGACATGATTAGCTTGCAATGCTGAGAAGTGCTATGGAAACCGTACACTTAATAGCATTAAGATGTGATTTCACTAGGAGCCTCAGAAGCACTTGTGCCTTCACCCAATCCTCAGAAGCTGTGCCATGGATTTTGTTCAGCGCTGAACATAAACTGCGTTCATGCCGCTTGTTATCAAGGTAGCTCTTGTAATAATTGCTGTAGAAAACATAGTAACAACATTTTTTTGATCTTCCCTGCTCAGCTCCTGCAATATGGCAGGGATGTAACAAATTCTGTATATGCAGGAGCTACAGAATAGGGTTTCCTCAGCAGTCTGTTGTGGTGGTGGGGTTGAACAAGAGGATGTTTGGGGCCTGAATTTCACATCTCATTTTCTTTAAGTACAATAGAGTGACTAGCTGGAAGAGCAGAACTCTCCTGTCTTCGCTTTTTCCAGCAGCCACACATGCTTCCTAACGAGTGTTAAAACAGCAAGCCCCCACCTGTGATTTCGGGGTGATTCTCTCCACTGTCATTAGCCTCTGGGTGTTTCCAGCTGTACCGAGTTCCCCACAGCACAGACCGTCTCAGACTTGGAGGAGCCACGCTCTAGTTCTTCCGCAGCTCTCCATTTCTGAAGCTGTAAGAAAACAAGACACAGGCTGACAAGTTTCCACTCTGTTTTGCGCTCCGGTTTGTAGGGAAGGTTTCTTTCTGGGACAGGTAGCATTCGGGGAGGGGGCTAGAAGGCAAGCCTTCGCAAGCTCTGGAGAAGAGAGCCCTATATTTGGTGTGGCACTCAGGAAATGAAATGGATGACATCAACTCTCTGAACCTCTCCCTGCTTGCTGTTAAACTAAGGCAATTTATAGTCTTACTTGAATTTATGTCAGCAGAGCATTTAACTATGCTATCCAACAATGGCCTTATATAGCAATTACTTCAGCTTTTCTTGTGGGCAGTAAGTTTCTAAATAATGAATTTGCAACACCAGATCATTCTCTGATTATCCTCAGCTGGCAAACAGGGAGCCTAGTACAGATTTTTGTAGAGTTCTTTTCTCTTGGCAGCTCAGGTTTCCACAGCAAGGCGGTTTAAAGTTAGTTTTAAAATTTTAAAAGGGGGATAGAGGGGGAGAGAATGGAAATGAAATTACATGCTTTGGTTTGGTTTTTATATTGCCATTGTTAAATGCGGTTCCCCCCTCAGTTTATTCTTAAATCTACAGGGAGTTAAGCATGTCCAAATAGGTTCTTTTCCTGTTTTATATTGCATTTGGAAATAGAGTGTTAGAAAAATCACGATCAGATACAACGCAATTACAGAATTACTACTTTCCAAGAAAAGACAGATTATGTCCGTCATTGTCTTTTCCTCTTCCCACCCCCCCAGTTCAAAACACCTCTCTGCTTCATCAGACAGTGGGCAAATAAGGACGGGATAGGAGTTGTAAAGTTTCTCCCTGTCTATATGGTGCTGCTCTAAAAAAAAAAATTAATGAATTCAGCTGGCTTTGATACTGTCAACTGCTAGATCTGTACTTCATACTAAAGAAGTCTGTAGTCTCATCGACTTAAATAGGACTCTTTGTGTGACTCATTCTCTTCAGGGGGGAAAAAAAAACCCCAAACAGAACGTGTTTTCACAGTGAAGGAATCAAATGCTTTATTCTTTCTGNGCCCCCCCCCCCCAAAATAAGCTCAGTAACACTTCCTCCCTCTACACTGAAATAGCAATCAAAAAGCTGAGTCCTTTTTTGGAAGCGAGATGGGAACCTCAGCTAACATAAACTGGTCAACTTGCACTGAACTTCAAACTACATTCTTTCCAAGATCTCTACTGCTGTCTCTCATCCAAGTGTGTGAACCTGCAAGGTCTCGATTTATAAAGTACTACTTAATGTTTACAAATGGGTTTTGAAGCACTAAAAGGCAATTCGGGCACACCAGTTAGTGGGGAGACAGGTAGTATGGAAAGTGTTAGATGAGGCAGGTTATTCTTTTCCTTGGCATGCTTTTTAGTATGTACAGTGACAAATACGTTATTGTTTCTGCCGGCTCTGGCTGTGTAGCAACAGAAATCACTGGCAAGCAGAGTAGACAGAGCAAAAAAGAGACTTATTTAAAGAAAGGAACAAGGAGCTAAGATTAAGACAGAGGTGACATTTACTGACAGTTAGGCCAGCTCAGGAGCAGGCAGTTTTGGCAAATGGAGGCAGAGAGAGGACAATAATAGGACTTTCTGCTGTGCACGTGATTACAAGGACCTGAATTGATTCCACGTAGTATTGTATGTGAATGCCTGCTAAAAATGGTCTGCACTAATCGACACCTGGTGCTACTTATGCCTCTGCTTAAGTGACCATGGATAACTGGATCAATTCATGCATTTGTAAACGGTAAATGTGTCTCGGCTGAAACGCAGGGGAGTGTCTGAGACCTTCTAAGTACAAATTGGTCAGAGGTGTGTAGTTCCTCCTTTCTGTTACATTCTGTCCCTTGTATTTCTAAGTCACCTGTGGGACTACTGTTTTGTCCCAGCCTTTTGGAAGAATATTGCCTGACAGGTTGGGGAATCGAAGCAGGGTGACTGGTACAGCAGTCAAAAAAACCCATCTGACAGAAGGCAGCGCAGTCAAGAACACCGTACGTTCTTGCTCTGCTTTACATAGGGCGGGATGCCAGCACTTGGAATAACGTGCACTTGGCTTGACCCACAGATTGTTGGAAGACTGCTTTTGACTGGATTAGATTTTGGATCGGGCTCCTTGTGACTAATTTTTGGCTTAAACATTAGGATTGGAGTTCATGGAAAATTAGGTTAGGGATCTGGACAGAAATTTAAAGACCAAAATCAGACATCATTGCATTTTAAAGACTGACCCGGATTTAACAAACTAATCCAAGTCTTAGGAACTCTTAGCAGACTTGACTGTGCAGGCAAGCGGAAGTTTTACACCGTGAAGGCAATGTCCTACAAAGCCAGGCTTGTGCAGATCAAACCCGTAGCTGTGCCTGTCTGTCTTCTAGAGACAAACATTTGTTTTAAAATAATAGTTCTCTCCGAAATAGCACACTGAAACCTATTTATGACTAGTTTCCTCCTTTGCAATAGGTTTTGAAACAATCATGCACTGAGATTTTATATTTGGAGCCATCCAGTGTTTGTGTGGGAGGTAAGTTTTTATGATTTTAAGAGAATATTCAATTATTATAGGACCGTGATTTCCCTGTTTGACCCAAAGGAAAACCCCCCAGGTCTCTAGAGTAAAACATCTCTAAAAAAAATCCTCAAGGAGTTTTAACAAAGATCAGATCCTTCTCTGTTGACTCGTTTTTCTCTTCAGAGGAGCCGTCTTCCAGGGCCTACTTTCATAATTTAGGTTATGCATGTAAAAGTTTGAGACGCATTTATCTGCCCCTCTCCCATTAGTCATGCTCTGCACGCGCCCTCGTATTCAAAGCCATGGTACTTTCTCTGTGACGCTCACATACTGTTTTACCTGTGGGCACGGAGTTCAGTTCTGGGCATCCTGACAACATATGTTCATATGAATTGATGACAATATTTCTAGTGCCCCGCCCCAAATCTGTGCAGTGTAAGCAGTAAAGCATTTGACTGCAGTTTTGTGTCATCTGTTAAGTCGAAGAGTTGCACCAAATTTTAAGGGCTTGTCTTCTTTCTGGGTTTCACAATCCACACAGTTTGAGACGTATCAAAATAAGGTAGTCGCAAAATCTTCTTTTGATGTTTTTAGTAAAAAGATGGATTATCTCAATGACATCAGTGGCCTTGGTAAACAAACCCTTTTCACTCCTCCTCTGCACAATTCCCAAGTGGCATGGCCCTTACTCAACTTCCAGAGAAACAGTACTAAGGAGACAAGTTTTCTTCGTCTGGCACTTTAAGTGGGCTTGATCCAGGTTTGGGGAGTCTTCTTATTATGAGACCCAGATTCCTCCTTCTTCAGAGTATTCCCTGAGAAACTGTTCCTCGCAGTGCAGCTCAGCCCCAGACCCTGTTGATGGTCAGACTCACCTTTCATTTTAATGGGGCTGCCTCAGTGATAAAGATCAGGGAAGAAATTTATTTTTCCTCTAGTGACCTAACCAAAAAACGCACTAACATGGATCAATTAAAAAGGAGACCTGAGTAAGTTTGAAACATTACTATGCTGCACTTCATTTATCGCGGGCTATATCGAAATTCTCCTTGTCTAACTTAACGCAAAGCACTGAAGATCAGTTATTTTGGGTTTTCGTTTTTCTCTCCAGAGGAGTTTCAAGTTGTTCTTAGAGGAAGTGGCTTAACCCTTGGTGGGAAAACCAACAGCGTTACTTGTACCTATCACGTGAATGGAACTACAATTCGTAAGTATCGAAATTTCAGATGATCTACCCTTATATTTCCTCATAAGTGATTTCTTGTCCTTCTTGTTACCTCAATTAAAATCAAAAGCAAAAACTAGCAAAGAGGAGGAAAACAGGAAAGCTCTGAGCATTAGTTAGAGGACGCAGGCTATTTCACATCTTGCTCAGCGGTTTGAATTTGCTACCAATTGCCATTAGCTGTAAAGTGTGACTGGTGTTTGGCAGCCCAGCTGGCTGTGCGAACGCACACCGTGATTACTGCCTGGCTCCTGATGTTCACCTAAGCAGATATCACCCAATGAGAAAAACACGACCACAGGGCCTAGCGACCAAGCGCCCTTTCTTGTAGGAAGGCCCAGGCCAAGGCATAGGCTCTCATGGTGATTCCCAAAGGCACTATTTTCCAAGGTGTGCTTACCTTGTTATCTGGGAGCATCTCTGCCCATTCTGCCTGGTGTACCAGGTCTGTAGGCACTGTGCTGATTGTTGCCGGGGCTCGGTAGGGTGCGGGTGCCCCTCCCTCACATGGAGTCAGCCCTCTTCCTGGAACTCCTGCAACAACGTGCAATAAGGCCAAGTCAGAACAGTTGCTACTGTTTAGTCCCTCTATTTTGACATGGTTCATCAGCTCAGTGTCCCAAGCAGCACTTCTCCCAAACAGTGAGACGTGCAACCAGATCCCTAGCTGGACTGTAATTTCCTGACCTGTGGAAAGGATTCTGCTTCAGACAGTGACAGTGGCATCTGTTACAGTCATTTTCTCTGTAGCATTATCTGGTTTGGGTTTTTTTTTGGGGAGGGGGTGGTGGGGTGTGTTTGTGTACAGATAGGTGGTGTGGGTTTTTTTTATTAGTACTCACCATTGGCCAGATGTTAGAATCCTTACTTATTCCTTTGTCAAACTAAAGGTATCACCGGGGAAATTTTTCCGAGTGGAATGCTGCATAAGTTAAAAAAGCCCTAAAAGTGATTGAGAGGTAGTGCAGACTTATCTTCTTGCTATTCGGTGAAGTACGCTCACAGAGAATTCAGTTTTCTGCAAAATATTCAGGACTTGGTCTTCTCCTGCTCAGTGCATTAACTTGCAGCAGGGCAGATGAAGAGTCATGCCAGAATTTGGATCAGTCTCCTTGTGCTGCTCTATTCCCTGAACTGGCACCAAGTAGATGATGGTGGAAAAAATGTAATTAATGGAAACCTCTGCCATTTTTTGATATCCAGAAACTGCAGGGGACTGCTAGTCTAACTACATCCAACTTCTTGCTCTAAGCAAGCCCTTAGAAGCAAGCCGGACTGGAAAGTGACCAAAATGGACCTGTAGAAAAAAAAACAACTAATTTCTTCCCTACCTACTGTCTGATTTTTGTATTAGGCTGTCTTAAATTCTACCCAATTGAACATGTGTCTCCAGTACATTTTCTTCTTTACTCTGGATATCATATATACTAGAATGGGCATGCCAATCTCTCCTGTCGGTTAAATACCTAAAATTATTTGGAAGAATAGCAGAATAGCACGATAGTTCTGGGTAACGGCAGCCTGTTCAAATAAATTCTGCTTGTATAAATTTCCCTTCAGTTTCAATTAAAATTGTCACCTTTGTTTCCTACCTTAAACTATAGCTTGCTTATTTACACTTGTTGTATAAACACTTGTTGTATAAGTTAGCTTCATAAAGCGAGATTTTGGAACATGGCAAAATTATTGCTGCAGTTGTGTATTTATCAACATGGTATACCTTTCTTACTTGGAGAAGCGGGCATACACACTAGTTCAGTTCCAGGTGAATGAAATGAATTTAACACTGTCTGGGGGAAACAGTTGAGACATCAGTTACAGGACCCGAAGATAATTAGAACTCCAGTTTCAATTTCAGGCTTGCAAGTCATCAGGACTTCTCAGTTCTATTCGTGCTTTGCTTCTGACTTGCTGTTTACCACGAGCAGTAACTTCACTACACCCCAGTCTGCCCATTAGGGCAATTAAAACACATACCTTCTTCACACCAGTGTTTTCAGTCTTGCATCAATACGGTTATTCCGTAGCGCGTTCATACATTCAGGATCTTCTGATGAAGTGCAGTAAGGTACTGGTAGCAATAAGGACCTATAAAATATCAGAGTTAAGGACGGATTAGTCATTCCCATAAGCATCACAAACCTAAGTGTCATCCTTCTCTGTCCTGCTGGCGGGTGCTACCGTCATAGTAAAATTTCTGGCATGATTTAGTATCAATTCTGGCAGCATACACCTGATAGATAGGCTTAACGGTACTTAATGATTGGTAGCCTGTGGTGCTGTTCGAATTCGGGGCTGTGCTGTCAAGAGTAGCCCCTAAGAACTGGGAATTTGATGTGCCCCGTGGTACAAGTGGGGGATGACTCCAGTGAGCAGAGTGTCCAAAGGAAGCTGGCAAGGATGGGCAGAAGGCCAGAACACAACCTGTAAGGAACGACAGAAAAGTTCAGTTTGGTACATCTACAGGAAGGGAGGAATGGCCAGAGTAATCCTTAATTATGGGCTGCTGCAGGGCTGAAAAATTTAAGCTGGGATCTGCAAATCCATTGAGAAGAGCACAAGAAGCAACAGGCTTCAAATTCTGCAGCAGGTCTAGGTGAGGTATTAGGGAAATGGTTCTCACTGTAAACATTTCTCAGGCCTGGAATCCATTACCTAGAAAGCCTTTTAACAGATGAGTGTCACTGAAGAACGTCTGAAGCATGTCGCCTTTCAGTAACCTTCTGAAATGTTTTCCGACTCTGGTTTCTCCACTGCCCTGCTTGCGCAGTCTTTTATAGCTGTACGGCACGTTTATGTCTGCTTCGCCATGGTAGAAATAACTATACTTGGACAGGATGAAGCCCCCAAATACTTGCTAGCATCTGATGTGAGAATTTCCAACTAGATCTCTGGGCTGCTTTTTTTTTTTCTCTTGGCTTCAGGAAAGGGTTCGCAAAAGCACACAAAGGGAGAGGAACGGCAAAGTGATGTATTTATTATACGTTGCAGCATAAAAACACAATCTGCTGTATGGGATCTTGCCAGAGGCCTGCTACAACCCACCCAGGTTATCTTCAGCAATGGACAACCGCAAACGTTTCGGGAGTAGCGTAGGAAGTAAATTGGAAAATTCAATGTGATTCTTCCCCTGATAGCCAAGCTCATTCTGTACGGCTCTGTGCTGGGCTCCAAGCGCTTTTTTTCTCAGAGGAAACGTGAGAGAACAGTGCAGCTCGGACAGACGAAGAGGTAGGAAGGGCACTTCCAGCAGTAGCAGGAGGAAGGAGATGGTCCCAAGAGAAGTAAAATGGTTCCTGTGTCATCGCTTTCTCCTCTACGAAAAACTGTCAGTCTCTCAGTGGAACCCTCACCATTTGAGGGCATAACAGAGGGTACCTGCGTGAGGACGTACTTTAATGTTAGCGCCGCTTCCCGATGGCCTGGGCTCCGCTTTGCGACCAGCCTCAGAGCAAACCGTTATTTTGTCACTACTTCGGCTTTTAGAAGATGCATTTGGCATGTTTCTCTTTTTGCATTTATAAAGAACCATTACCAAATGCTAGAAAGGAAAACTGCCAAATGTAGCTGTGGGATAGAAAAATAATCTATGAAACATACCATTAAGACAAAAACATATGGCAATGTGCTAATCCCTCTTCCCCACCTCGCAACTAGCCCCGAATCTAGGCCAAGCAGTCAGTGCAGATTATAGCAAATAAGAAAAGCTCATTTATGCTAACAGCTCCTCCTTCAGCTGCCCCTGGACTGCTTCTCTGTCTGCCTGTTCCCAAAATGCAGGACAGAGTCGTCTCCAAGTTTATCTGGCAGATCGTTTATGTGCTCTCACCCCTAATCAGGAAATAGTCTGTGCTTGCGGGAGCAGTCCCAACTCCAGGTCAGGAATTAAGTCCTACCACGGGGAAGTCTGGGAGGATGGTTCCGCAGGCCGGAGCAGTTTTTCCCAGTTTACCAGGCATGAGGGAAAAGAGCTCCCTCCTTTCCTTTTCTCATCTGCAGAAAAGGAGTGCTCTGCTGGACATAGTGCTCTGCAAGTAGGTGCTTTTTAAGTTTGAGAGATTTATGAACAGTTAGACATTGAAAAGCATCAGAAACACTGGAGCAACAGACACTGCAATCGCAACTGGTAAAATAGTCCTTGAATGCAACACACAGGGTTGGAGCGAATTAGAAACAGACCTTCATCTTCCAAATATTAGGAAATCCCTAATAATGTCTTCATTTTTTGCAAAAATAGCCTTAATTCTAGGAAATTCTCTCTCTGAAGAGCACGAGCTGAATTGAGTAAAATTAAGCAACGTAATGGGGGCCCACACTCGCGTTTAAAGCCAGCTCTCGGTTTCTATGTTCAAGGTGGGGCTTTAAAAAAGGCGGCAGCTTTATTCCCTACCTTGGGCCTTGCTCCCAAGTTCCAGACACTACCAAAGCGGTAACCAGCACACTGCGAGAAGGGAAGGGACTCGGATAGCGTCTTCACACACCAGCTTCTCATTTAAGCAGCACAGTATATTAAGCTCCTGTCATTTGTTTTCTTTTCAGATGAAAAACCAAAAACAGTGGAGTCTGATTTTTTGCTCTGCCCTGCACCAATCCTATACAGAAGTGGCCAGTAAGTACTTGAAAGAAATGTCATCCTATGTTTTGCTAGAATTGGATCCTTTATTGCTGATGTGAATCATGAGGGCTTTTGGCTAGAGGCAGTCTTTTGTTGGTTTTACGGGAGGCGGTTTGTTGTTGCGTTTTTTCCCCTCATTCTTGTGTTATTTCCCTGGTGTGTTTGTCAGCTTTGGAATGGGCTTTAAATAGTCATCTGTGACCAAACCAATTTGGACAGTGCCTTAAAAATGAATATTCAGCCAGTTTATTAAACACTGAAAAGGTCTGGCTTGTCATAAGTTTTATGCAGATTAGCTCTTTTAACAGGGCATAATATGCTCTCTTCTGGATAATCTTTAGGCTCATTGTTAAATAGATTACATTATCACTGACACTTACAAGCTATTATTAAAATCATGTGTCAAGTTGCGTACCACTGCTCAACATGTAATGATAAAACGAGGCAGTAATTTAACAACGGCAGCAATCTCCTAACGGCACTGTGGCTAAACTACAGTTCCAGCCTTATTCTAAGTGTCACTGGCCATGGGTGCACATTACTTCTGGCCCTTTGAGAACTAATCCTTCCCTCCTCCTCTCAGATTCAGACATGCCCTAGGCTTTTGAGATCACTTCGACTCCATGGTTCAGATTTGTGAAACTAAGATAATCAGAAGTCAGAAAATCGCATGTCAGATCTTGGCCCTGTAGGAGGGCGAAGGCTTTCAGGCTGTTGACTTTCTCCCTGTTTTCCAAGTAGTTCTTCTCAGAGTTGTTTGGGATGAGGCTAATGTTAATCCAGTGGGAAGCACGGCAGTTCTTACAGCTCTGCATTGTCATTTTTCTGTGGCAATTCTTCACAGTTTAAGAACCAAGCATATTGCGTAGCTGATTTTCAGTACTTTTCTGAGTTAAGCAACAATCAGCCGCCTCAGTTATGCTGTAAGACCGATAGCAAAACCCCAAATACACATCTGTTTTGTGCATTAAATGGCAAGCGGGAGGAGAAAAGTTGGAAAGCCGTAGAATTAAAAAAACATCAGTGATTAACCCCAGTGGAAGAGAGTGGGGTGAATCACTGCAGAGGAGCTGCATCGCAGGCTCTGTGCGGCAGCCAAAGCTCCCCTCTGGGGAGCAGCAGTGCAGGGAAAACAAGCGTGGAGCCGAGTTCCATGGACAGCAGAGGAAGGGGGAGAGCTTTTCATGCTGTTATGTTTTCCTGTTGCTCAAATTGCCTTTTACATAGCTATGGGAAACACTGATCTTGCCCTACGCGCAGGAGGAGTTGGTTTGAGCCTTGTGCCTTGATATTCAGGCTGAGCTAGGCTGCACGTGCTCAGGTGCCAATTGTACAGCAACGCAGCAGTAACAAACCGTTGTCCTACCTGAACCCATCGGCACCATGCCCGGCTGTAAGAGAACTCATCTTGTCATCAGGACCGTGTAAATCAGTCCGGTTAAGAACCCCTCCTCCGCCTGCCAAGTGTTTCGGTGGAGTTACCTCACAACAGAACACCAGCACCAGACCAGGCCCCCGGTATTACGCACCCCAAGACCTGAAACTGTAAATGCTATTCCACACCCTGTTAGTCTGAGAGCATGTAAACAGCCTATCCTGCCAAGCTCATGTGAAACGCGTGGAATGTATTTATGTAGATTAAAGCACAGTGGTAGTTATTTGAACACACTGCAGTTTTTTCTTACTCGGTGAAGAGCTTGTTCGGCCTGTGAAGCGTTATTGAAAGAGACAACTCGCCACATACTAACGGCCATGTAGATCAGGCGCCCAATAACAGCACCTTCCTTCTTTTGTGAGAAAGGAAGCATGAACAATACACATCAAGTTGTATAGGTTTAGAGGAAATCTTTTTTTTCAAAGGTTAGTGTGTGAAATACGCTTCCATAACCTGATATTGAAGTAGTTACAGCTTTGGCCCAGAGATAAACAGTTTGCTATGCCGAAGACTGACAGCTATGAGAGATATTTACATACTTGAACTCTTGACTTTCCATTGGCACAGCTCGGAGTATTGCTGGATAACTCCCAGTAATTCCTCATGTAGTGGAGCTAATATTAGTTGCTAATGTAGCAACAACCAGTCTGCTCTTTTTCTAGTTCTCTTCAGTGGAATGAAGAGGAACACACGCAAAGTTAGCTTTGTGACTTTGAAACCCGCAGCTCTGTTTCTGGGTAAATGGTAAAGACTCACTTAACAGATTTGATTATATTTTTCTAACTGGAAATGCTTCTTGTTGACCAGGGAATTTGCCGTTTTCACACGCAGAACAATAGAAACCCACGTGGAATAGATGAAATGCCAAAGTACCCAAGATGTTGGGTTGGTAAACCCCTGGGCTCCTGGACTTACGCCATTGTGTATTTTTACTTTGTTTCCAACTGCTGGCTGCATTCAGCTAGGAGCTTCCAAAATGCCAGCTGTAGTTTTAACCAAGCGTTCTTTTCAAAGCCTATTTTTTCACAGTGCCACGTAGCAGATGGATGCGGTATCCTTAGGTTATGTGACAACATGACTCTGCTGCTTGCGCCATTTAAAATACCTTCTTGTCCTGCCACTTCTGAAGTGCAAAATTACATAGTCTGCTTACTAAACCAGCTCATTTCAAAAGACTCCTGATTAGGTAACAGATGACAATTATTTGGGAATTCTACATGAGCAACCTATGCATCATAAAAAGGGTTAGATAATATTGAAATAATCGAGAAAGGAAGAGTACCACGTACACCCTGCAGGAAGACAATGAGGAGACCAACCCAAGTTGAATTGCTTTGCTTCATGTACTTTGAGATACATACCGTGAGGGCAAGTGCAACCTCGCAACTAAACTGCTTTAATGAAAGGGACTCAGATTCTACTACATTAGCCATTTAAAAGCCATAGATTTTTCAGGTCTTGCAGAATATTTGAGAAAATTAGTTCCCCTTTTTAGCTCAGGCTTGAATTTGAAGCCCTGCCACAGCTCCTGGGAATCAAACTCAATCAGAGATGTCTTTGACCTCTCTGTTACTTTAGATGTTTCTGCAGTCATTTACTTCAGAAAGGGAACAGAACCCTTGCCTCTTTGGAAGACCAATACAGGAAAAAGTGGTATATTTTTGCAAGTCCGCGTTCTTGTGCTACCTTTGCTTTTGTTCTTTTCATTTTGCTCTAAGTTCTTTGAGTACACATTCAGAAAATAGATCTGTAGGCTTGACTTAAACAAATAGCTTCCGTTTTTCTAAGGCAGTGGTAAAATCCCCTCTACCTTCAATGGAAAGACTATCAAAACAATAATGCATTTCTGTTACTTCCCCAACATTTACAAGTTCTCTTTTATTGGATGAATAGGTGACAGTTATTTAGATTGAACTAGCACAAGAGTACAGTAGTTCACTGGAATATTTGTAGTGAATATTTACATGTCTACTACTGAACTACCTCAGTTTGTTTGATCTGTAGTTTCTCATTGGAGCGCTACAGTAAGATACTGTGGATTTGCAAGTGCCTACTGAAAGCGTCCAGTTTGATCTTGTGAAGATACTCACCTAAGCAAAACAAGAAGGGTTAGGTCTAGGCTAGGTGGTGAATTATTCATAACGAACCAAAAGGCAGAGAAAATATCATTGTTCTTAAAATAGTTCAGAGAAATACAGAAGTTTGTTTTTTAACGCAGCTGCAGTGCTGCTGGCCAGCGTCCACCTTTCTGCATCCTGCACTTCAATTCATACCGTGCTCTAAGATTAGCTCATAAAACTACGTGAGCATTTACCCCTTGGTCCAACAAGATAGATGAGCTTCTCATAAGTTGAAATACATTGACTAAGCCTATCTGAGTACATGTAAAAAAAGTTCATTATCTGTTTCAAAAAATGAGAATAGGGGCAAACATCATGTTAAGTGGGATCACTGCTTTAAGTATGACATGGTTTCCAGCTCTCAGTTAAGCGACTTCGGCACCCGTGTGGTGAACGACACTGGACTCTACCTGTCTGAGGGGGGCCCTGGAACAGAAGTGGGCAGTATCTTTCTCCTTGGGCTTGTAAGCTTAAGCAATAACCAAGGCAAAAAGGACAAATACAAACATAAACCTGAGCGCAAGCGAAACCTTGAATTCATCATCGGGTCACATGCAGAGATGGTACAGTCTGCACTACTGGTTTTAATGACCTTATTTGCCCTCTATTCAAATCAGGTTGGCATATATCCCTGCCTACATCCTGTCCAACGTGAACAGCTGGTGGCACTTAAAGAGCAGAGATTAAATAGGAATTATTTTTTGTGTGGTTGGAAGGCAAATTACTATGCTTGTATTCCCAAATTCTTAGGTGCCTCCAGTTTCAAAGTAGCTGACGCTGAAGTTTAGTCTCCAGTGTGCAGTTCACTTGAAACAAGGCACACAACAACGCACGAGCCAGTCTGGTAGCCATCAACAGTGGGTTTTTTTTTTTTCTTAAACCTATTGCTAATAGTAAGGGCTCTTGGCAACAGCACAAGTTCACACGTTTAGTGATAACTTCAAATGTATTTCCTATACAGACATTCCAATAAGAAGTTACTGAGCGAAAAATTCACCTTATTGAGCAAGTATTACGAGAGTCTGAATGTAACTGGAAGCTAAATAGTTCACACTCCTGCAACTGGAAAAAAAAAATAAGAACTTTTGTCCTGGAAGGAGAACAGAGTGGGAAATGATCTCTAGGAGCAAGCACATTGCTTTACGGTTCTGAGCTGCAGTGCTACCTGGAGACATGCTTTTATTTGGCTATTAAACAGATATCTCACAGGAGGAGCCTGAGTCATTCAAGTCTTTGTTCTTCCTGCTGAGAACAGCTGCTTTGCTTGTTTTGCACTCGGTTGTGAATGGGATGGCAGCTCACAGGGAATTCACTAACAGCGACAGCATTGTGCAGTTTCTGCACTGTCACTTCTCCCGTCTTGAGATTTTAATATTTTTCTGTTTCTGGTTTATCTCCGATTTCCTTCTGGTTCTGTCTTATCTCCGATTTCCTTCTGGTTCTGTCTTTACAGACATAAGTCTGTAAAGTCTATCAAGTCTGATATTGTCCCCTAGCCCTTTGGAATAAAAAGACGAGGGAAGAAAGAAGTATTTCCATATTCCATCTCCATATTTTATGTCACACCTTCAGCCTTTAAGTAACCTATTTCAGGAACTAGCTTAACCACCCATGGCATCCTTGAGTCTTCCTCTTAAGTAGTTTCTCAACTTCTCTACATATGAAAATAAAACCTTCATTTAGATTTCCGTCTCTCCTTGAGAAAATAAGTTGTTTTTTCCACAGCAGGAAGTAAGTACTGTCATGTGTAGTAATGCTGTCTGGCTGTTTTAGTTTGACAGTTTGCATTACCTGCCCACTGTCTATTTTTGTTTAGACAAACAAGTGTTTTAGACAAACTAGTGCTAAAACTAGCTTTTTTTTTTTTTTACCATTTTTTTGTAGCCTGTGATAGCCTGGAAGCAGGCAAGAATTTTCTCTCTCCCTCAGCAAAGCTTTAGTAGCATGGTTTTAATGTCTCAAGTACAGACTCAGGGCAGAATTAGCTGCTCCGCTTTTTGCTGTGGATCACAAGCAGGGCTGAGGACAATGGGAATTAACCACAAGCTTCAAGTTAAACATGGCTTTGAGAGCATCTCTCCATAGGGGTTTAAGGGAAGCCAGGGTTCCCTTCTGGAAGAGCTTGTAGCTCTGTGCAATTGCAGAAGTAGACTTGCAAATCCAGTGCATTTTTTCCTGCGGGTTTCTGACAAATTCGTGTAAATCACAGTTTAAAGTAAAACAGTACTGCGTGGGAATCTGTTTAAAATGTATTCGTTGCAGTTTACAGGATGCACCAAGAAGTACCTGCTCAGTATTTCAGGGGCCTTGAGCATTCTTTACAGCAGCTACGCAGGCGAAAACTAAAACTGTCTGAAAGCCCGGGACTTGATGGCCAAGCTGTCACTGGCACTCTTGCCCTCTGTTTCTGCCTCCCTGGGAAACAGTCTCTGTATAAAAAGAGGAAGCACGTGCTTCCTATTTAATTCTAGGTGCGATGAGTGAAAAATGTTTCCTTGACAGTGGAACAGTGGTACTTTGAGTCTTGCTTTCTCGTTTTGAAGTGTCATTTTTATAAATACCAGCACCAGATTTAAGAGGAAGAGTATGGACACATGAAAGCAGACGGACACCGTGAAGATGAATGGATTGCAGGCTCCATCCTGCAAATTACCTTGTTTGGTTTCTAGACAGCTGCTCTCATTCCAGAGCAGCTGAAAGGTGTTCTACAAAATGGTTGTCATGGCAGGCTTCTAAGAAAGGACCCCAGCTATTCCCCCCCCTGCCCTTGCTGGCCCAAAGGTAGAGCATATTAAGCCTTTACTCCATCCACTGCTTCCTGCAGCAAGAACCTGGGAGCCAGGAACTTAAAAATCACTTTCGAATTTCATCTCCTGGGGAACAAGAGCAGCAAGCAATGCTTCCGAGTTCATTATGCAGGCAGAATGCCATGCAAGTGCTTGCATCTTCAGCGATATGTACAATACATGCAGAAGCAGCGAAGCCATCCTTTTTCAAGTTTCAGTTGACTATACCAAGAAAAAACTTTTCCCACTGTTAATTCCTTCTCTTCTCCAACACATGTAGGTTCTTAAACAACCCTCCCTGCTCCCTCCCACGTCCTTGCCTTAGTAAGAGGCATCTAGTTAAGGCCCTTACCTGGAGCATTGCAGTTTTCAGTAGGACACACTGATCAGATTTCATACATCTGTTTTTTACTGCGGCTCCTTAATGGGATCTTTACTTTTTCCGCTAGTTGATAATGGCATTAAAAGAGGCAAAAGCAGTGTTAAAAAAGTGATGCTTTGTAAGGTGACTGATGTTTAGTATGTTTGCCTAATTAACTTCTGGCTAATAATTCTAACCCATTAAGTAGCTAGTTAGTACATGTTTCAAATAAACACATCTGGTCCCTCAATGAGTGAAGGTTCTGCCTGCCTGTGGGTGACAGATGTGATGGTAGTTTCCCCAGTGCTCTCTTTTAAATAATTAACAGCCCACTGGTGAGGTAGCTGTAGACAGCCAGCCTCAAAGCCAGCTGTGTTCTCTCAGAGCTGTGCCTGTGAACATGCCCTCATCTCCTAGCTCTGCTCCAGCCATTACATTCCCTCCTCTTTGGCACTTTCAAAAGCTACATGTAGCTCTGAGAAGCACACTTTTAAATAACTGTGGACTCTTGGCTTCTGGTCTGAAAGGCAGGAGAAGTACTAATAATGTGTCAGGCCACCCAAGGGGCAAATAGTTTAGAATTCACAAGCCTTGCAGATTGATCTCTCTTACCAAACAAAGGGCATTTGAAACAGTCCCGCCCTACTGTTTCATTACTTGGAGTTGCGGGGCTAGGTTTGGAAACAACCTTCTTTTGAAGGAAATGTCCTCTTGTGGTAGCCTACTATATGTGGTCAGTAGCTTCCTAGGCTGGAAGAGCTGGTAATTCTCACCCTATCTGTAAAGTGAGAAAAGCTAACATTAGGTACATGCAGAAGAGCTCATTCCTTCCAACTCAGCTGTCATTTTGTTTTTCAGATTTTGGCTTTTTGTGGTGGGGCTGTTTAAAGTTGTATTTTTTTCTCCTCCAGACTGAGGAAGGAATTATGTCAATAAATTAACTAAACAGCAGGATATTTTGCAAGAGGCTAATTTGCACAAAAATTACTTCTTGTAAGCGAGACTTGAGTCCTTGCTTACCACAGGGCAAGGTAAGATTTATTCCTACTTCTGAGGGTCCATGAACCCTGATCATTCTGTGCCTATGCCATAATGGTTAACATGCAGCTGCCATTAGTTCTAGTGATACCGGCTCAGCCTGTGACCTTTGTTTTGTAAGGCATCAACAATAGCACAGCTGCCCCTGCATAGTTGAGATCTCAAACCTGCAATTTGGCAAGAGGAACAGAACAAATTGGATAAATATACATAAACACATTGTGAAGGAAGGGAAAACAGAACAGAATGAACCAGAGCATCATCCTACAACTTGTTTGATAGGGATGATTTAAGTAGGCATATGGTATAGTTAAATGTGCTTTCAAAAACATTGGCCCGATTCTTCAAGCAAATACGAAGTAAATATCTAAATAGAAAGAGAGCTGATACAGTATCATTAGTTCTCTCGAAGGAGGCATATGAATGCCTTTGGAAATGTGTGCGAGTGGGGGCTGGGCGTGAATGATAAGCAGATTTACATTCCCACACACAAAGTGCCATTAGCTTATTGTTCGGATTACACAGTTGTACTTCCTTCTAACACGGCGAGCATTAGAAAAAAGCAGAGAATAAGCTAATATTTAGACCTAACCCAGCACCCGTTTTCAGATCATCTTAGTCGAGTGTTGGCATAACAGACCACCGCAGCAGCCACGGTGGTACCTCTCACGCTCAGTTTCCATCCAAGAGTCACAGTGGCTACAACACGCGTGTTTGAGAACTGAAAATCACTGCTGTGCTCATCCTACATCGCGACCTTTTAATGCTGTGTTATTTAGTAACTCAGTAACAATAGGAAGTTAAAATTAGCCTTGGTCTTTCTGCATTACTTTTACCAGATGGAAAAAAAAATACAAAGTAGATAAACTAAGAAATCCTGAACGTGCTATTACCAAATAAGTCTAACATACCTTTATATGATGCTCTTCACAAGTAACAACAGGCTTATCTCCCACATAACCTGCATGCAAATACTCAAATACACAAAACCACACGATTCCCAGAGCCTGTAGAGAAATATACGGGACAACCTCTTTATTCAGACAAGCCTGTAACTTCATCAGGTTCCTTAAAGTAGAGTCTTTGTTTGTCTGCCTTAAGGAGCATTGAGGAAAGTTGTGTGTAACTCAATTGAGTTTTCTTGGGACATGGAACCCAGTAGCTGAAAACCAGATAAAGGAGTTAATTACTGGTGTTCTCTATGGCTGTGGCCAGAATTACTGTAATTAATTTTGTTCTGTCACTTTTTCCTCCCTGGCTAAGAAAGGTAAAACTTTTGGGAAACCTTGGAAGAGCCAAGAAGCCGTGCCAAAGAAGAAAAGTTTACGCAAGCTGCAGATTTGACTTGCATATCTTTCAAAAGTATTTAAGAAAGGATTAATATTTCATGGAGCATGTTTAGCATTTTCCATTCCCTTTCCAACTAACAAGTTGCAGTTACCTTCTTTTTGTGGTACTATTAACTAACTAGCCTTAGCATAACTTTTGTAACAATGAAAGCAAAAAATTAATTTGTCTCCAGAATTAAATTACTTGTTAGCATAAGAGGCAATGCGTGTGACAAGCACTTAGCCACTCGAAAATTAGGCAACTGGTTTAAATCTTGAACTGTGCATTTAAGGACCCATTTTCAAAATCTATTTCTCAGTCTCTAAACTACATTGTAACTACATATTGCTTGAAGAATATCTTGTCCCGAGAAGAGAGGAGTAATTAAGATTAGGATTCCATCGGATTTCTCAGTTAAGAGGTAGCTTGTTGACTAAGATATTTCACTTTTGAGGTAATACCAGTCATTACCATGAAAAGGCAAAAGCACAATAAACCCACAACACCACGTACCTCTGGGTAACCACTCGTTCAGCTGTACCTTGGAAGCTCTCAGTGAAGGAGAGGAGGCAGGCGCTGTTGCAAAAGGAGGTACCAGCCATCAGAACAAAGACCAGGCTCGTCAGCCATCCCAGAGCCCTTCCACCTCCCCGGGGCACTGCAGCTGGGCAGGTCGTAGCACAGGGGCTGGAAAAAGAGCCCACACCACATCAAAAAAGAGGAAACACCTCCGGCTTGCCCCCTTTTAACTTCCTGCTGCCCTCGTCAGCCATGGGAGGTCCTCCTGCGCACAGGTTGGTAGGACGCCATCTCCAAATCGGGTTGTTTTCACCTGTTCTCATTCCAGAGCCTCTGCGCTCAGGTGACTACAATACTGCTCCATCGTAGATCTGCTCATGGCTAATTAGGCCCATTGATTTGATAATAACATTATCCTTCAACGTAATCAGCTGGTCTTCCCCAGTAGCTCTGGGTAAAGAGAGTTGATGTGAATCAGATCCTCTCCCACCTGGGCTAACTCCTTTTATTAGTGAAGCCACTGAGATTTAACATTTATTTTCAGGACAAGCACTTAAGTTTGCTTTTTTCCTATGCAAGCATTTTGTTTCCACAAAAATAAAAAAAGCCTACGGTTACCAATCACTGGTTATTCACGTGGTATAATCTTCCCCCCTCAAAAATAGCTGGAGAAATAAACTCAGGTGGGGGAAACTAGAAATATGGCTGGATTGGGCTTAATGTCTGTTATAAATATTAACTTCTGAAAATATTTTAGAAATACATTTAGTTTGACACAATTAGATTATAATGGGAACTATTCACAGATGGAAACATCCTCAATGAATTGTATAGGCTAACGGGCTCCTAAGACATATGGATCTGATGTTAAGATCAGTAGTAATTTCTAATGCAGTCCTTCACGTTCCTCAATAGGGCACACAGTGTTCCCAGAGCATTAAGAAAGCGTGCGTGAGCAGAACTAAGTGCTTAATATTATGCAGTGGACATAGTATCCTGAGCTGAATTAATAGACTAATTTAACATAATAATGACATTTCATACCCAGTTACTGCAGGTTCCCATGATTCCATGAGATCAGAGCTAATTCATTGCTGGCTTCCAGTTCTTTCAGATTCTCCGGCACTTCCCAGCAGTGAAATACTGACGGATCTCTGCACTTCTCTCCATTTACCATGGAAAGCCAAAACCAAACAGTGTATTGAACACTCTGCTGAGAAAGCTATGTAGTTCTGGGGTAACAAGAGGGGATCCTAAGAGAACTATAATTTAAATTTAAGTTAGTGCTAAGCTACACTGGGTGGCGGCGGGGGGGGGGAAGAGTTTGTGCTAATTCTTCACCCAAACCCCAAAACACCATACTGATTTGCATAGAGTGCAGGTCTCGCTGTCCTTGGGAAAATAATTAAATGTTCCTTTTTATGCCTGTGTGGTTGATGGGAGGAAAACAACTGACCATTTATCGTAACTGCAGCTTATTAACTGTCCCCAGTACCGTTCCCATTGGCTCCAGTGAACAGATTCCCAGGCATAGCTGCCCCTTGGCGCAGCGAATGCACATTTGGCAGACGAGGGTCGTAACCCTGCTCCGAGGGAGCTTGCTGTGTCCTAATGCAGCTGGGGCTGTTGAGCTAGGAAGAGCAAGAAAACTGGAAATACTCTGTGGCTTTGTGTTGCCTCCTCCTGCTGCAGGGCTGTGTCCATGGACACAAAGGCAGATTTGTGGTCCTGGAGAGTTTGCTAACCGAGAACAGCGGAGAGGATACTCTGTGCTTTGCTTGGGGAGAGTGTGTGCGTAAATATCAGCTGTGTCCGCAGCAAATAACAGCCAAGAATTTCAAAGTCGGGTTGTTGTGGTGAAACCCCCGTGTCCACACGCTGTTGGAGCTGACCCCAGTGAGACGCCATCACCTGTCACTCAGGGTCCTAGGGCTGTCTCCCTGCCCCAGCGCTGAGCAGTAGCTGTGTCCCGCTGTGTGCCACTGCCCCTGCTTCTCAGCCTTCAGCCGGGAAATGAGGGGTGACATGGCAAAGGCTGCCTCCCGAGGGGAGGTTGGTGTTGTCTGACAGTGGAGCTTTTCCTTCAAACTCCAAGCCATGAAAAACTTGCACTGACTGACACCACGTATTTGCGCCAGCTGTGAGCAGTGGTGACTACTTCCGTGTCAAAAACCTGACCGTGCCATTGTCAGTCACAGTGTGTTCCAGCTTCCCCATCCTTCAGGTGACCACCAAAACAGAGTATGGTCACGGTGGCGCCCTGTTGTGCTGCCAGACTGTAGGGGATGGTAAATTACACGGGGGTCAAGTGACAGGCATGCAAAAAATTACACTTAAGTCCCTAGTTCCACCAAACCCTTCTCCCACCACTGTTGCTGATATTCCAGCGTGTGGTTTCTGTATACACATAGATATGTCTGCAAACACACACACGTACATATGCATGGATAGATATGTTTAGAACACATACACACACACACACACACTTACTACTGGCTTACCAATACTAAATGTGTAATAAAGCTACATTTTAAATCATGGAGGTAGGGGTTTTTTTTAAGGGAAAGCATCCTTTTAAATATGTAGATCTGTTTTTTTTTCCTTCTTACTATGTACAGCATTTTAGCTATTTTAATGCTGGCACTTGATTCTAAAATACTTTTGTCACTATAATTTTAATAACTTTTTGAGCAGTTGCCAGTTTAATTTTCAGTGCGTGAAAATTGGAGGTAAATTATTTATTACTTCCAGCAAATGTCTTTCACAATTTTATTTAATTTTTTCATCTTTTTAATGGATCATAAAATGGAAGTCTTTTATTGGCTACTCATAAAGTAAGGAACAAATGAATACTTTGCAAATAGGTTACTGTGGATTGAAATGTCAGCTGTATTTCACAGGGTGTGAAATTCTTCAGACCAGAGCTGCGGTGACATATGGCAGTGGGCCACGTTCCTCTTCTGTAACAATAAAACAGCAGTGGACATAAAGGAAAGAAAGAACGGCAATTATTGGGTCTTCTCAAGTTATATTTTTTGGGAAATTATTTAGTAGAACGGCCGGCGGGCCACGGCTGATGCAGTTTAAAGTTGTAAGAGTCTTGTGCTTAGCATTTGTCATAAAGAACATTTTTTTAATGAGTTCTTTTCAGACCGAGTTTTCCAGGATTGATTCCCATCCAAAAAGTGATACTTCACAGATGAAATATCGGAAAATCCCTTCCACATTGAGCAAGGGCTATGGCCTGTAAATAAAACCCACCAGTTTTTCCTATTGCAATGAAACAGCTTTAGGAATACAGACCACCGGAAAATTGCACATTAGACCTGTGATACATAAAAAGCGATCAAGTTTGTGAGTATCTGCATGGCATGTTAATGCCACATGCTCATTAGCTCCAGTTTGCCATCTCTTCGGCTCCGCTTTACTCCAGTGCAGTGTCAGAAGCGATCAGACAATAGGAACGCGCATCCTGGCTAAGAGCCCTGCAAAGCTGCTGGGCTTGGGCGCTGCTGTGGGACAGCGGGAAGGGCTGCACCGGCCTTTCCCTGCAGGCGGCTGCCCGCAGCCGTGTTCCTCCAGCTGGCCGTAGAGAACTGGTCGGCTCCTCGTGTTTTGAGGTGTAGCTGGGAGAAGGCCTGGGTGTTTGTGTCTGGCGTGAGCGGGCCCCGATTAGTGGCGCCTCCGAGTGTCGCCCTGGGGGTCTGCTTACCCTTGCCCTGCGCCGGGATGGAAAACCCACACCCGCACCCACACAGAACGTGGCACCCCGCGGAGGGGAGGGTTCTCCGGGCACTGGAGGGTGAGTTCCCGGGTTGCCACAGCAACATCAACATTGCCACTTCCCCATTCTTTGTGGGTTTTAGTCAGGGTTGACCTGAGGAGACTCTCTGTTCCGCAGCAGCTGTCAAGAACACAGCACTTGGGTCTGTTCGGTGTGGCACAAAGCTGGCGTCCGTCTAACCCGTCTGTGCAAAAGCGGGGGGGTGTGGGTCGGGCTGTTGGAGCTGAGCGACAGCCTGCCCTGGCGTGCATGGCGGTGCTGGCTGGCTGCCCCACATTCACAGGGACTCGGCACGGCGAGGGCTCAGACACGCGCCTCACGCCAGCACCCTTCTTCCTTGGGGCTGGGGCGGGACACGGACACCTTCCCTTCTCTTGTCTCGCTCGCTGTACCTACCGCAGCAGCAGGAGAGGCAGTTTTCCTTTAGTCTTTGGAAAGCAATTAAGACACGAGCACAGTCATGTAGATCAAATAACTGCTGGGAGATCTGGCTATACAGACTTATAAAATCAGGCACTTAGTGTCTGTGGAGACATTTTTGAGGCGTTTCTGATCACCTCCGTGAGGAGGCTGACCAAAGTCTGTGCCGGTCCGTCCCTCGGGAGCTAAGCCCGTCATGAAAAATCACTGCAGTCTCATAGCCCTTGAAATTGTATTCGCCCAGTCTACAGAAAAAAGCATCGGCAGAGGCCCAGCCATTTAGAAATGTCACCTGGTGGCATAGGCTGGTTCAGCACTGAGCTGATTTGAGCTTTACTGAAGGAACCTGATACTCACAAAATACTGACAATCACCAGTGGGAGCTGAAGGTGCCCCAAAAATAGAATCACTGCTGAATGTCATTTTATTTTCCAAGTATTTACGGTTTATGCAGAGTGCTGAGCTAAAGGCCTCACACATGTGGCCAGTTACAAGTAAACACTATATGTATTTATGTATACATCTTTCTCTGGCTGGTTGTGAATGAGTGAGTAGAAGAAATAAGCCATGTAGTTTTTGGAACTCCAGATTTGAAGGGGTACTGTTTATATGAACCAGAAGTACACATAGCCCATCAAACAGGTGGATACTAAAGAAATGGAAAAAATGCGTTTCTTATACCCTACAGACATGACAATTTCAGGAAAGAAGTGGTTTTGTATGTTGACAGGTTCATCCTTTTGAAGATGAGATAATTATCTGTATGAGTTCACTCGGTGGCTTCTAGAACTGAGCGAGTATGATAACTCCTAGGAAGATCTCAAATGGCTCATCCCTGCAGCTGTGTATCAGGATGGAAGTTGATAGGGAAGCTGGTTGTTCCCCCTGCACTGTATCTGCGCCGAGAGCTGATGTGTTCAGTGAGCCTGCTGCTTGGCATATTTGTCAGGCCGACTGACGGCTAAAGGTTGGGGGAATGCGAAGCTCGGCAGCGGCGAGGTGGCACGTGGCACCAGGCACTGCAAACCTGCTCCTGATGCTATCCGTGGGCTGGGGGCCGGGTTCTCGTTAGACACACGTGTCATCGGCGCCCTGTTCTGGGGCTTCTGCTCTGCCAGAGCGGTGCGTGCACCGGGAGCTGAGCCTAGACCTCACGGGCAGCAGAGTTCAGCCCCGGAGGGCGGCGGGGCCCTGGTCGGTGCCACCTACTAAAACTATGGGTGAGCTCCCCATTTTAGTAACTGTAATAACTGGCCTGAGCAAACTTTGCGGTACGGTTCTGTTCAGTGAATGGCAAGTTTCTTCCTGGGCATTTCTGCTGGACTGAGATTTTTGTGCCACTTGTGAAGATCTGTTTCCACCGACTCATGCACTCTAATAGGAACTGTTAATTTGTCATTGACCTGGTGCCCGAGTGTGCCTATGTTCTGAAGCTAAGACAAAGAGCTTAAAATGCCAGAGTTGTGTCTCGGTGACCCTGCCCGCTCACCACCCCACCCTTCTGGAACTTGGGCAAGTCGTGTACAATAGATTACAGACATCCCTACTCATTGTTTTTCTAAATCCTAAATAGCCTACGTGTGGTGGCTACGGAACACCGCTAGAAAAAGACTAATACAGATGTTCCATATGAAGGCAAGAGAGAACCGTCCCTATAAATTTAAGAAAATACTACGTATTGCTGCAGGAGTGCGTAGTTTGCTCCAAGCTTTAACGCATAAGAGAGAAACAGAGTGAGAAGTTTAACAGGATCGACTGTCAAGTCTTGAAAGCTGGCTTTTTTCTAGGGAAGCCAGGAAAGCCCAACACCTGAGTCACAGGTCCAGGAATTCCTAGGACAGGCTGTCTCTCTCACACACTGAAACAGTGTGAAACGCAGTATTTTAGTCAGTTCGAATATCAGCCTTCAGGATAAGCCACGATGGGCACCTAGATGTTTGCTGACAAACTCTCGGGGTGGGGGTGGGGGCAGGCAGCCTGGAGGTTGAGTGGAGGAAGCATTACTGCAAAAGTAGGAATTTGTTTGCTAAAGATCTAAGGGATATGTGGAAGCCTACTTTTATGAAGATCTGTATAAAGTGATTTATATTATCATCTTAGCAGTTTTTTTGTGTAGGCTTTCTTACAGAGGAGAACGAAATTAAACATGAGTAGCAGTTAAAGGTACTGCTGGTATAGCGAGAACATGCCTCAGCAGCACTCTGCTTCTCTTCTGAACTTTCAAATGCGTTTTGGTTGGTAGGCGCTCAGGTGAAAAGCGTGCGAGCCCGAGTATATGACATTTCAGACAGTGCCTGCTCGTGCCGGCAGCGGTACTCAGCCACCGATGCATCTTCCTTTTCAGCCACGTAGGGTTGGGACTGGCAGTAGCACGTCACGTAAATCAACAAACTGCCAGAGGATATAAAACATTGTGAAATGATGTTAGAAAATATTCCTGACTGACAAGAACGCACGTAAGTCAGGAGAAAGGATGATACTGCCAGGCAGCAAAGGGAATTGATTGGATAGCAGGAAAAAACCCATAGGAAATCACGGATTCGCTTTTTTTTTTTTTTTTTCAAAACGAAATGGGGAAAAAGTGAGTGTCTGAAAGCATTTTGGAAATTCGACCCCAGTAGCTGGCAGCAACCGGAGTCAGATGTTACTGGCCAAATCCAGCAGTTCTTCACTACTGCACAGGCAGAATTATTTTTGATATCAGTGGGAGTTTTGCCCAACAAGAGACTTCAGAAATGGTTCCAACTAAAAATAAAAGAGCTGAGGAAAACCTACAATGTATTTAGGTTAAAATATCATCGGAAATAAAGTCACTGCAGGAGGTATATAAGGATCTAGGTTCTTCAAGAACATGGTACGTTAATTTAAAAATCGAAATTACTTGGTGTACTACATTTGGTTTTAGAGCAGTTGGAAGGGTTCTTACTGTGCTAGCAGGCTTTGAACTGAGCAACAGAATCCCAGTTACGGCATCAGGCAGTGGGAAGGCCCCCGCCATTACTTTGGACGGTTCAGAATAAGTAGAAGGGCTGAACAGCTTTTATGTTCAGGAAACACGACCACAATGAGTGCCCTTTCCTGGGCGTAACCAAGTTCAAAACCTGGAGCAGAGCCTGTGGCCTGTTTCTCTAAGTCATGCTTTAAAAAGACAAGGCTAACGGGGGAAGATGAGATGTGTAAGAGATTAATCTTTCTTCTTCGAATTTGTGCCATCCCAAAATACTTCTGTGTGCTGTGGATTCTTCAGTACGTATGGGCTGAATTCAGTTCCTCCCTTCCAGCTGGAGATACTCTGCGAATTCGGTGACACCTGTGCAGTCGTAGTTAGTGTGGTGGTATCACCAGGCTGCAAAAGGATGCGACCCCGGGACACCGGGAAGAGTCGCGTTAATGTCACGGGGCTGTAGGTTGGTGACTTGGACAGCAAAATGCTTCCTGTGCCGTGTTTATGATGTGCAAACCTCCAAAAAGTTTAAGAGTTCAAAGACACCAGTTTCCTCAGGGGCAGCCGTCAGGACGTGGGCTGTTTCACCAGCACAGCGTGTGCGCGAGCCCAGCCCTGACGGGGAGACGGCACGGCATGGATCCGCTCCCTCTGCGCTCGGGGGGGCTGTGGTGCCGGCCAGACTCAGATTTCTCACAGCATTTCTCATGCGTGGCAAAGCAAAACGTTGGAAATAAAAATTGAAAAGCATCACATGAAAAATCCTCATCACTAACAACAGCTTTGGTATAGTTTGCTTTATTCAGTGCGTTGGAAGGGAATTGAATTAATTTTTTATTTTTACCCGTTCCGATTCACTTATCCCAGTAATAATTAGAAGTAAATGAGAGTTATTCTTTCTGTTAGATCAATTATTCATAACACAGATCATTTAAAAATGAGTTTAGCGGAAGCAACTTACTTCATTTTTACTAAAACTGAAATAGAAATCAGCCAAATTAGATAAATAGCTTTGAACTCCATATTGACTAAAGCATTTGTGCCAGAATAAAAATTCATGACATATAAGAACGGTATAAATGATTAATCATTTTAGTTCATGGATATCTATATTTTTATTTAATTACATTTATGCAGAATATAAACTGTCTGAATCTTGGGAATCCAAGCCAGAGAAGCTGAAGAGTCTTCTTATGTTTAACATTCACCATGTGTTGTTTTCTTCTAGGGTTAATTTGTAAAATGTAAACCACGTACTATTTGTGTGCAGTGATTATATACTATTTATAGAAAGTCTTGACCATTTATAATAATCCGACATTTTTATCCATAATGTCTGCATATGACTAAAGAGATGTTTACGGAACAGACAAAACAATATTATTTTTACAGCTGAACTTCAATTTATTTTATGTAAAACTTTTTGGAGTATTCTATGCTACATGGAATACAGAAGGGGTATTCTCTACTCAGATAGCTCTCCAGCGAGAAGACTGAAATTATTTCCAAATAGCAATCAACACTGTACCCGCAGAGACTGTATTGTTCATTTTAAGCAGCATAAATTGAGGAAAAGAAAGCTCGGTCTGAAATGACCAAAAAGCGGTTTCTGAAAGCCACAAGGTCCAGCCCTGTAGCAGCTAAGTATCTTGATCACCTAAAAGTCATCAGAAGTTTCTAGAAACGATAACGCAAAGTAATCGCGTTAGCGTTGTGATTTCTGTGAAGTCACTTGTGACGCCTGGTGCAGCGCAGAGCCCCGACTCCCACGGTCCTCTGGTGGAACGCTCGCTGTTGAACAGTCCGTACGTACAGGTGCCTCCGTAGCACGTGTGCGCTTTTATTGACTGCATTATAGCTGCTGATTTAGTTTTTTTCTCTTTCTTTCCAGAACTCTGGAAGTTTTGGTGAGTTTGAATGAAGGGCAATCTTTCATGTCCAGCTCGTTAACAATCACCGCTTCGGAGTGCGTAAGTAAATGGCTAACATCCTTCAATGTAAAATCCTGAAACCTCTCGCTGCAGAGAACCTCAGCGTGTGCCAAGTCCCGGTAGATGTCTGGAATGCACAAATCCACCTAACTAAAAAATACAGACACATACAGAATATACATAATTTAATGATACATCATTTCTTAGTAAGTAGGTACATACATGCGTATGTATGTCCTAAGTCGCTTCCTCTGTATTTTGAGACATGCTTAGGATCTGTTTTATAACACGCGACATGCACGCAACAAAGAGTTTTCAGCTGTTTTGAATTCCCTGATAATTTGTGTGGGGGGTTACAGACAAGATATTTTTCTGCAGTTATCTAAAATGAATCCCTTAATTCTTCCCATTAAGGTGGCAAACAGCTTTATTTTAGGAAGATCCTTTTTTGCACCACTCCAGTGAAGTATTGCTGTATGTATCATCCAAGACTTCCTAATTACACACAAAAGCCATCTCTTACGTGGCAGATTTGGATACTTGATTTCTGACATAGGGCTCCTCCTGCCATTGCTGCTGCCTCGGTCCTGCTGGCTGCTTCAGGGGCTGCTGACGTAGAGCGTGCGCAGGACTATATGGAGAGGGAAAGCCCTGGAATTCTCCCCCTCTCCCAGGCCACCTCAGCTGGCTCTGCCCTGAGATCCAAGCAGTGTCTGTGTGTTCCGTGACTCTGTGGGGCTTATATTTTTCTATAGCTTGTGAATTGTATTTTGCTAAACGCATCACGACCACTTACTTCAGCACAGTCTGCCGCTGTGCCTTTCAAAATATTGGGATGCTTCCCTGCCCTCAGAGACCTGCTCGCTACAGACTGAATCACGTCCTGAGAGCCCGGTGTGCCACGGCCGCCCGGGCCCCATTCCAGCCCAGTTCCACCGGGCAGATCGTGGCAGCAGGCTGGACCTTGGACTCCAGCCTGCGAAGGGAAGGTGGTTACAATCCTACAGGAGGATGCTGACGCTACGTCACCTCAGATACCTGACTTTGGTGCCTGAGTAAGGTGCCTGGTGCAGGCTCTCAGCTCTGTTCCTTAGGGAGACAGTCTTTGTCAAACACAGGCTGGAGCACCTGAGGTAAGCCTAGGGTTAAGTAGCGTGAACATCCTGCTACGTTTTTATCACAGGCTTACAGAAAAGGGTTAAAACCGGCTTCTAGGATAAACCACGTACTTACGCAGTCAGTGACTTCTAACAATATATAAAATTTCTAATTTCCCATTCTGCTCTCCATTAATTTCTTCTGCCTTCTGTATTACATAGGCAGGACAGTTGAAATTCTTGCAATTAGACACAAGACCGCTATGCAGGGATGGAGGTTTTGAAAATGTGCTGCGCGTGGATACCGTATTTCTCTAAATTTGTCTCATTTAAAGTGTGACTTTAGCACAGCTTTCCTGTCAAGCATAGAAGCATACAGAACAGTACCTTCTGCGCATCACCGTGTATTTTTCCAACAGTATTTTTATCGCTCGTGGGTAATGGTCTTTAAAGAGAAAAAATGACATTTTTCTTCTACTCGTTTAAAAACTAAATACTTGGGTTAACTGTCGAAATCAGAGCCATCTCAGTTCAGCCCTTCAGTGTCAGAAGAAAGCCTAACTAAACGGAGAGCTGAAGAAACACGCATTTCCCAAATGACGTTTCTCTGATTAAGGGCCTCGTTATCATTGGGAAGCATTTCAGGCTTAGAGCACAGCGTGCTGAAGCAGCCGCTCAGACGGTGACGCAAGGACAGTACAGTCACAGGAGGATGCTGGAGACTAACAGCAAACTGCTTTTCTCTCCCTCTTCGTCCTTTCAGAGAAAGCAGCATGTGTTAAAGTCTGTCCCCACGTCCCCTTAAAAATCGCCAAGATTGCACAGATAGGTCAAAACAAAGCATTGATGCAAAGCAAATCATAGCAGATTGCTGGGTACGGCCGTCTTCCCTCTGCTGTACTTGAACAGTGCTTCTCTGTGGTCAGAAGTTGTCACTAACAGGAAACAGAATGAGTACAGATGTGTATTGACAGGAAAAACTGTTGTACTTCTGATCATCCTTTTTTTTTTCTTTTTTTTTTTTTTCCGCCTTTCATACATGTTGCAGCAGAGACGGCTCCATACAAGGAGAACTGCTGTTTCCATAGTAGCAGATGGGCAACTGCAAGAAGTGGGTCACTGCTAGAATTGTTCCACTAATTGTGATAGCGGAGCAGCTGATGGCCGCTCGCTATGTAAGAGTTACAAGTTACAGCCTCCCCTAGCACACGCGCATTGCTGCCGTGAAAACAAACAAAAAATATGCTGCACGGAGGCACGAGGCATGCATCTACCTGTTCCTCGTAAATGCATATGCCTCGCTGCACCTACCGGTGCATTTGCAATGGTGTATCTCCAGCACGACTTGTCTCACTTGGACAGAATTACTTCACGCTTTACTCCAGCCTCAGTGATTCCCTCGGTTTCCGTCCCGTCCTTTTTCCTCAGCCGAAATCTCAATAACTTCTATTTTCATAAGGTCACCGTTGCACTTTTCTCAGTGTTGTTCTAAACCAGCCCAGCAGCACAGAACATCAAGTGTGAGAATAAAAGCACCTACCGGATGTGGGTTTGAGGTGGTGGGAGATTAATTTCTTCATTAAAAGCTGCATTGCTGGAAGCAGCAACACTCGCTGTAGTGTTCCCAGCACAGCGCAGGGAGTTAGTGTGCTACAGGCTGTACAGTGTGAATGCCCGGCGTGTGGGTGATAAGCACAAATGCCTCATATATGTATTGTTAGCAGAGATTCCTTAAAATTCCACCCAGCCACCAGTCTGTACAGGCCTGTCCCCTCGTGGGAGGAGAAGGGCACCTCTCATCCACAGACTAAGGAGGAGACTTTCTCTGTTTGTGTCCAACAGCCCGTTTCTTAGCAGTCAACGTACCCTTTCTTTTCTTCAAGTTGGGCCTCGTTCTTATCTCAAGCATATCAGTTTTGCATCAGAACGGATCCACTGACCGCAGCGGAATATGTAGGGAATTCCCCCAGACTATGTAGGGAATGAGAAACATGAATAGCATTTTACCACCTCCTCCCCCGTGTTCGTGTTGACACATCATTCATTGTGAGAGGCAGCTCCTGTTGAAGCAGCCTAGCTTACCTTCTACATCACTCGTGGAGCTGAGGAGGCTTCCCACAGAGGGTGTGACTGCACTTGGGCCAAACACAAATTTGGCTGAGACCCTCTTCTTGGTCCTTTGTGAGGAATTTCTCCATTGGGAACAATAGGATGTGATGGATGGGAACACTTTGGGGTCTGTATCGGTCAGTAGGAAGCTGGCTTGGGGTGAGTGGGGAAAGCAGGCAGCAGTTATTGGCAACATCCACTGACGCTGTCTTTCTGCTTTCTTCGCAGTCTAGTGGAGTAGCGGCGCTCATCGCTGTCCTTGTGCTGTTACTGTTAGTGGCACTCGGTCTGCTCTGGTGGTTCTGGCCCCTCTGCTGCAAAGTGGTGAGTAAAGACTTGCTAGAAAAAGTCACTGAGTGTGACACTCACGATTAGATACCGTGTTGGGAAACACAGATACCATAGGAAATGGGTTAAATAACAGGAGAGCCACATGTGACATAAGCCATCTGTAGAGGGAGTTTTCTTTCATTCGTGATACGCAATAAACGGAAGACGAGACCAGCTTCAACACCGTGGACTGGGCTCTCAGCAGCGCGTCTGCCTACTGAGCGAGCACATGTGTTATATTTCTGTGAAATCTTCGATAAAAGCCCTCTCTGTTATTTGCAAGTTGGCCATAATAGCATGCAGATGTTATCCTGAGATGAAGGACAATTTTAAAAGTACTATTCACTAAAATTGGTGTTTGTAGTCCATTATGGGCTCTGAAGTTGGAAATCCCTTACCGTCTTAATAATCCCTTGGACCCATTGCATCTCTTTTCATCTGACTGCCCTCTTTATCCTTCTGGCAGCGATCACCAGTGCTGTTTCACTAACGCTCCTCCATCTCCTTGCATGTTGGGGTTTCTAAATCGGTGAAGTTTGTTTTTCATCCAGTTCAACGACAGCGCTGAGGACTTGGGAAGTGGAGGTCGCTTCCAGGCTGTCACTCTGTTCCTTGTCTTCTCTTGGGCCTGTGGAACCTGGGAAGCAGAGGAACTGCCCTTCTCGCCTGACCATGCCGAAGCCACATAACCGAAAGCGTTTCCGTAGTCCTTCAGGCCCCAGGCAGTCCTAGGGCAACAAGTCCTCAGCCACCATCTGCATCCTCACGGTCTGGCGTTTTTGAGGCAAGAACTACGAGCTCTACTCTAATAAAAACTCTCTCTTCTGCCTCATTCTGCACAGTACAGTGCCATCAGAAATCCAGGGAGGTCGTCTGTTAGTCATTTTACTTCAACTTGATTTTATATCGTGAGCCTTCCTGAGGAAAAGGAAAAGCTTCCTATTTTCTCATTTTAAAATAATTGGCTAACCTTGATTCATAGACCATCTTCATACTTCTCGGTGTCTACACTTCCTGCCCGGAGAAGGCGGCTCCAGCTCGGCATTTCACGTAGAGCTGTCATCTGGGGCAGGCTGAGAGGGAGGTGGAGGACATGAAGGAAATAATATTGCAGCAGACTTACGCTGGTAAAAAAGCAAACATTTTGTGTTTCAAAGTATAGTTATTTTAAAAATGTGCCTGTAAAATACGATTTAAATCCTTAAGTGAAGCCAAGTAACTTTTTTTCAGTGTCTCCTGTCAGCTAATTGCAGACTTTGGAGTGAGCTGTTTCACTACTCGTTCATAGTTGTTGAGAGGGATCATCATATCTTTTCTCAAGAGCTGCTTTTCTGAAAGCAGCTTATTTTCTTTTGTCCTTCTCCTGACTTCCCAAGTTTTTCTGTTTGTTTTTTTTTTTTTTTTCCAAGACAAACACACTTCCTTGTGAGTTGACTGGTATCAGGAAACCTAATGTTCCTTCAGTTTGTCAGAGCTCTCAGAACGAGTTAGCTCACGAAAACTCTGGTTTTTGTCACCGGGTGAATATGACTGTCAGAACATAATCCACGCATCTCTAATTTGCCTTAGCCCAGAATCAGTCTTTTCCAGTTGGAAGGGCACTCGGTCACATCATATTCGGTTGCGTGTGCAGTTTTCATAATTTGCCAAGCGGATGGGGTTTTTTCAGCATGGGGTTTACACACGTAACGCCTGTTCTAAGTGAAAGGAGTTCAGTTTACATTACAGGCGCACCTCAACACACCATGCAGAGCTGTGGAGGGATACCTAAGGTAGGACCCAATTAACTAAAATAGATGAATTGCAGAGCAAAGGTATTACCGTGAGTGCCGAAGGTGCACGGTGGCATTAAGGCAGGGTTCGGCCTGGGAGCTACATCTCCCCAAAGAGCTGCACCGAGCTGTGAGCGACTGTCCCTTGGTTCTCATTCACCTTGTGCTTAAGCCTGTTCCTCCCTGATGTTTACTTTAAGGGACAGTAACTTAGCCTGAGCGTCTTCTCTGGATACGGTGTTTGGTACAGGAGTGATTGGCTATTTCTAGGGAAGTCTTGAGCTGCAGACTGGAAGTTTTTACTAAAAGCAGCCTGACTTCTATGGGAGCGATAAAACCATGGCACTTGAAATATTAGTGCCCTCTGTTCTTTCCTCCCACCTCTCATGGATATTATTTCTTTCTTTAAAAAGAAAACATAATTTTAGGACTCACTGCTACAATGATACCACACACCGTTGCACTGAACCTATTACCACATTCTGGCTGTTCCTTGCTTTTTGTTTTGCTGTCCGTTTCCCCAGATGATTATACTCTGCCTCCATTCTTTTCCCTCTCTCCCGCACCCGAGGTTCTCACGTTACACGTTATTGCCACTTGTGGCTGTGTGGTTTTGGGCTGTGGTGCCAGTGTCCTTGACGAGAGTGGCAGCGCGTTACGGGGCCTCCTCTTCCCTGCCGCTGAGTGCGCTCCCTGGCGAGTGGAGCGCCTGGTTTCACGGGGCAAAGAAGAGAAGCAAGGAAGAAAGGAGCAGCCCTCAAACCATGCTCCAGAGTCAAACGTACGAGAGAGAGAGAGAGGCAGAAGGTGTTGCGACCAGAGCCACGCGAGCGCCTAATCCCAACCGCCTCGCTAGGACCCCGTCTGACAGCGTCCCTGGCGATGAGGACCGTGTACACTTACAGACTGGGGCAGGGGGACTCCTTTTTCCTTCTCTTCCTCCCCCCACCCCTTTTTTTAAAGGCAGTTCACTGTTGACAGTTCTTTCACTCTTCCCTCAATATCAGAACATATGATCGCATCAAGCTGGCTTCAGGCTCTGGTGCTGACATTTCCTAATGCCCACATCACGCGAACATTTGAAAAGTGTTAATGAGCAGATCAAAGGGACTGTTGCCTGAAGCAACTAACTTTTTTTCTTTCTTTTTTTTTTTTTGGTAAGAAATCGGCTCTCCTCCAAACTCAAGTCTTCATTCCTTGCAACTAAACAAATAAGATGCAGCCTTGCCTGGTGATGATGACAAAACAAAACAAAATTAGGAAGTAATCCGCCTCTACATGGGGTTAATAAGGCAGCAGCATTATTCAGAGTCTTCCGTATTTAAACGCTCTGAATCTTAAGTTCAGGAAAAGTTAATTTGCAATATTACCATCTTCAGCATGTGCAGTTTCATGCTGCATTTGCATTGTTTTCTGCCAAAACTGCACGGGTTCCTTGGATTTCTCTTTAAAAAATGGCTTTCCGCTGATTTCACTCGAACTATCACACGGGCCTGAAAATAATCTTTGTGTGTGCGCGCGTGTGTGAGAGAGAGTGTGAGTGTGAGGAGCCTGTGGAGCCATAAGGATGCAGGCATTTGCATTCCACTTCTGTCAGCAGGGGTGAGTATCTGCTACTCAACGCAGATTATTTTCTCGCACCACTGTCACATTTAAAGCAAGTTTCATTTTGTGAAGCTATTAGAAATAGCAGCTAATTAATGTATTGGTTAGCTTCAAATCAAGTTTACCCCACGACTTCAGGGAGTTTAGCAGCTGGCATAGGATTAGATCCGTTGCTCAGGGAGTCAAACAAAAACTGTCATTGACTCGTGACTTTTGAAGCCCTTCGAGGTCCAAAAACCAGAGTTTTTCCTGATTTACTGGGGTAGAAATTTTGATTCTGCATATAAAAATACAGGAATATTGATCCGTAGTAGGAATATATATAGGAATATCAATAGGCGTAGGGCCCAAGCGAACGTTAGCACGCATCACAAAGAAGTTTACTCTGCAAAGTTGTCTTTGCTCAGGAGAAATTGCAAGACGTAAGAATTGTAGAACTATAGAAAGTGGACTGATGATAGCGCTTAATATGTATTTATATAAATCCGCAACCTAGCTAGGCCTTTCCCCCCTGTACAGCTTGCAGTTTTGGCAGCAAAATACATTTTTTTTGAGATAATCATTAGAGACAGACAAAAGGGAAATAGGAATGGGGATTAAATAAGGTAAGGTGACCCTTAATATATTGAAAGTACTGTTTTACCGTTTCCAGTCTTTTAATTGCTTTCAGTGAGAATTAAATGTCTTCATGCTTTTGAAAATCTTGCTCGGCATCGTTCCGTGATCCCTCTGTGTTGTTTCTTGTAAAGTTAGGGCAGTAATTCCGAAGATTTAAAGAAAAGTGATTTCTGGCATGTTTTTGCAACATCACAGCAGCAAAGGCATGTCTGGTTAAAATCCGTAGATGGCTTTCCAGTTCACTCAAAGTACTCTGAGCTTGCCTGACAAACAATGCAGTATCTTACACCTGAAGGTCTGTGGAAAAATGTTTCCAAGGGTGCCATAATGATCTCTTATTTCGTAGAATTCCTGTGTCCGGTGCTAAAATTCCATAGCTTGTTTCGCTAGTAACTAGTAACTATCTTGGTGGTACTGTGACTTGAAACTTGTATCAAGAAGGAAAACTCTTGATTATACTTGCTGTGTGTGTAGTGACGCTGTTCGTAGGTAGAGGAAGAGTAAATGAAACTACTGTAATTACCAGCACAGAGCGAATAAAATAAGACATATTTCAATCAAGGTACTAAATCCTGTATGAGGAGACCTAGATGTTTGTCATCACAGACGATTTTGGTTACGTTTGTGTAATACTAAAGCACAGCAGAAACAGACTCCTTTATATTCACGGCGTATTTTTTAGTCATTTCTATACAATATTCAAGCACAAAAAATGACTCGATATCACTGAAGTACTTCTTTTTAGCTTACAAACCTACTTTTCTTGCGGAAGAACGGATGTGCATTCAGTTTCCATCTTAATCATTTAAGAGGGTCGCTGCCTTCCTCTTCCCTTTCCCGTACTGTTCAGTGGGTTCCCGTCGGTACAGAGGAACTCCCTGAGATTTACCACACGTATGTGAGAAAGGGAACAGGAAGAAACTGCAGGTCGAGGTTTAAATATAGGTGTAGGTGAATTATCCTAAGAGTGGGCCTTACCCAGAAACAGTTTAAGAAGCCCCGTGACTGTGACTCCCGCTTGCAGGCACTCCGCACTGAACAGTCAAGGAGCTACCTACTTATATTATTACATCTGAAATGTGAGATCTGCGGAAACGATCTGGACGTCTAGAGGTGAAGCCCGAGCTACCAGAAGGCACTTCACACTTGTCATCGGGCTAGAAATTATCCAGCAGCATGGCACAAGGAAGCAGGCATCTTGGCCCAAGATTATGCAAGACCTCACGTAGACCCTGGGATGCTTTTCCTCCCGGGTTTGCTAATTAAATCCATAGGGTTTCATCACTGGCTATTACTTAGAATGACTGAGTCTTATCCGGTCAGGAAGCAAAGTGGCAGACACGTCTGCCCAAAGAGTGTCTGCCAGTCAATTGATGTTATTTTCTATTAGACGGATGGTGTTAATTTCCAGAAGGCCTTGATAATCGATACCCAGGGGACTCGGCAGCAGCGGTTGCCCGTTTGCAAGCAGATGTGGGGGACTCAGATGGAAACAGTTCACTCTTAAAATTTTCTGCTGGCTTTTGGATGCTGCCAGTGCAATTCCTTACGCTTTTGTATGTTTGTCTCCTTCAGGTCATCAAAGATCCCCCTCCACCTCCGCCGGCTCCAAAAGAGGTAGGGTATGATGGTGCTCCGCTCGTCACACTGGTTACACAACGCCCCTCCTCTGCGCTTCCCTGTGTTCTGCGAACCGGGCTCTTTGTCCGAGCGGCTGAGGGAGAAAGAGCTGTCCCATGGGAAGCCTTAAGCTGAGAGCAGGATGGCCAAAGTCCAAATCTCTGTTCTGTCTCAGTCCTCTCAGTGTGGCATGAATTAAGCCCAAATCCGCAGAAATACTTAGGGGCTTTATCCCAAGACAGCTGAATATTATTTTTCCCATTCTGCAGCGAAAGCAGAAAGACTGAGAAGCTCCTGTATAACAGCCTAAAGATTCATGTATGACTTAAACAGCATTTTCCCACAGCTTTGGCATTCCAGACACCGAAGAACCCTTATAAGGGAATTTCTCTCCCTCTTTTGGGTAAGGATGCACCAGAGGACCTTCTGGTGTCTGCAGTGTCTTTGCCCCTTGGTCTTGATTTAGCCAATTGCTTGAGCGTACTCAAGTGCACTCTGACAGTTGAGTCCACGATAAGGCACACTTCATTGAGCTGAGGCAGCCAAGAGCGAGTTTGACAACGGTTGGCTTGGGAAACTGCGATCGGCTGCGTAACCTTTATGTGCAGATCTGCTGAACGCCGTCTGCTGAATCCAAATGAGTAGGGCTGATGATCTGGCTCTTTAAAGGCATTATATTTTCTGCAGAAGAAGCCACGCAAATCCTTTTCTTTGTGTGTGTTTTAATTATTTGTGTTAGTGGAAAGGAAAAGGCCGGGGCAAAGGAATGATTGTCAGTAGAATCCACAGTGAGATTCCCCACTTGGACCTCCCTAATGGTCGCCACCAATGCTCTTCTCGTGCAAAACGTGACCAGATTTTGTTTGGAAACTGGTAAATGCTTGGGGAACCTAAATATCTGATAGTTCACACCTAACATGGGAAAACTTACTCTCTCTGAAGTCTAGTGAAATATACTTAAAAGACACTTAGGGGGAAAAAAAGAGTACCTTTTTAAAGTAAATGTTATTTGAATTTATTGACAGGAAGAAGAACAAGAGCCCTTGCCTACAAAGAAATGGCCCACGGTGGATGCTTCCTACTACGGTGGACGAGGAGTTGGAGGAATTAAAAGGATGGAGGTTTGTATGATACGGAAATGCCAATTCCCTAAAACACAAGCTCTCTCTCAGGCTGCAAATGCTGGAAACAAAGACTTTTAAAGTGTACTGAAAATACGAGGGCAGAATGTGTGCTTCCTTCCCAGTGACGTGAGCCTTGTAAAATTTTTTTACGGTATCGAACGATTTTGACCTCGCCTATGAAAGAACAGCTTTCAGTAGTTCCGTTTGACTGGAACTTTAGATAGCTGCCTAAAGACATGCTCTTTCCATCAAGCTAATGAGAAAGAGAGAGTGAGAGCCTTTTCTGAATGTTTTGGAAGAAATTACAGTGAAACATAAGTCCTCCAACTGTGGGCCAGCCAAATGCGCTGACAATGGTGATGCTAAGGAGAGGCCTGATCCCAAAGGAACTCACAGCGACAACAGTGCCTGTCTTTGAAGAGACACGATAGCATCATGCTAATTAAAACAGAATGAAAAGCGTGCATCCTTATGGGCACGTCCTTATGTCAGATTTCATACTCAAGTCAGCCTTTATGGAATCTGCACAGCAGTTTGCTGCGGTTTTTAACTTGGGTCCTGGAAAATGTCTCTGCCTGAAATGCCCACCTAGGCCATACTGATGTATCTTGATGAAACTTTAAAGGTATTGGCCTAATAATCAGCTTTGCTTGAGTTCTTTTCAAATGCAGCAGTAGAACATGCAAGTTTAAAGCTGTGTTGTTTATACGTGCTTCCTTCAGCAGTTCAGAAATGCTAATTTAGACGAGCTTCAGATTTTAGCAAAAGAAAACATCTAGTGCAGTGCTTTTCAAAGGCAAACTAGAAAATACTTCCCGACATAGAGAATGACAAGCCTGGATTTCTAACGGGAGCCGTGATGAGCCTCCAGGAGGAGATCCGGGAGGGGCTCCAAGGTTTAATCTCGACAGTTTGTAAATGGGATCTTGCGCGATTAAACAGAAAACCGATGGATACCTCATGAACACAAGTTAGCAGCAGTACCATAAAGAAATGCGTGTTCATCACATGGCAAAAATAACAGTATTTCCTCTTCAAAGAAGAGAGCAGAAAGTAATGATTAGGTTAGAAAACTTTTTCATCGGTGCTAGGAATTTTGTGCAGGACTAAGGGCTAAAGATGTAAACCAAATGAAATTGCTGACAACACAGTCACGGGCTCGTGAAAGGCACCTCATTCCGTGGAGCTGTGTCTCTGTCTTCCCCTGGCACCCCAGAGTACGAACAAATTCTGGGGCTGGGCGCCACATCGTAAATGCCTCAGCATTTGAATTTGGAGCTGTAAACGGTGGGGCCGAGGGAATCGCTGGCTTAGCAGCCAATTCCGGCTGTGCGGAGAGAGTGGCAGCAGACCTCATACCTTTCCCTGGCTCAAGAGAGCATGTTGCTCGTTCGGTGAATCAGGGCAGAGCACGTGCGGAAAGGAGAGAGAAAACAAAACCAGTCTAACACGATGGTGAAGGCGAGCCGGCCAAAAGGAGGGTATTCCTTACCTGACAGTTACATGTGGTTTCTGTGCTGTGGCCAACGAAAAACTTGGTGGACTAGTAATTACATGTCTTCCCTGTTTTTAGTTCAGGTGCTAATGCAGTTGTCTCTTTTTTGTTGTTTCTCTGTGCTCAATTCTTCTGCCATTCTTCCGGCAGCTTGATTCTTCTGGCGGCTTCCTTGCATAGAGAAAAAGAGAGAATGAACAAGTAAACTTCTGCTTACCGCTTCTGTCCTACCTCTGTTCGCTTACTGTATTCCTTTTGGGGCAGTTACACAGTCACCCCTGCCTTCCCCACCAGCTTCACCCCCGTGCAACAGTCCAGAGCAATTTAGCCAGTGTTGTTCGCTCTTCCTCCATCTGTCTTTTGGCATTGCTGTGAAGTTTTATGATGTCATTTCTAGACCCCACCCATTACAGACAGTAAGTTTTTATGCCCAAGTTGTGTTGTCGGACTCCACAAATTCTCGTTTCTTCTGGGTGAAGTCGCTTTAGTCTGAAGGAGAAGGTCATTTTATCAGTAAGGAATCCACCATCTATCTCTAAATGGTTTTAACAGTGTTTAAAATACATTTTAACAACCTCATAAAAAACACGGTAAAAGTACCATTGATCACAGTGAAAGATACAGATGCATTTTAATGACTCAGCAGGGCCTACTCAGACATGAAAGCCCGTACTAATATTGCAGAGAGAGGCTTCCCCAGCGAGAAAAAGAAACCGCTAAGCAAGCCAAACAGTACAGTTCAAAATAACAGAAAGGTTCAAAACAGTCCCCGTCCTAAGAAATGATGATCTGTATTTTACCAAGGTGAGTTACAGTATTAAAGACCAAATTAAGCTCTGTCGTACTTGGCTGCTCTCGTTCTCTGCATTGAGATTGCAGTGGTAAAAAACACTTGGTGGTGGTGATAAAATGACAAGATTTTCCTCCAGGGTATTTCGTTTTTCTGAAGGGGGCTAGACTCTGGCTCGCCTACGTATTTTCCTCACTTTCCGTATCAGCACATTCTACACACGGCGCTGATGAGTATGCAGAAGTCAGGCTGCTTCCTCCTCCCACCCACTGGCACGGTTATCCCGGCACATCGTAGGGTGTCCCTAGCAAAACCTGGAGCAGTCTTCGCCCTCCCTCCGGGAAGCATCTCTTTTTCCTGGTGGGCCCCTTCGCAGCGGGAGAGTTGTTGCATCCCCCTGTTTTTCTGCCTACTTTCCAAGCGCTTGAACGGGCAGGGAGCAAGACGGAACTGACATACACCTACCAAGCAGCGTGCAGTGATGCTCTTAATTCTTTCCCTGAGGGTGGAAGGTCAGTCTTCTCTAGTTTTTCTTGGATTCTTCTCTTTTCATGCCTGGCATCTCCAGCCAGGAGGTCCCTGAAAAAAACAAGCATGTTGGTGGAGGACGGCAGTAACAGTTAGCTGTTTTCCATGTAACAGTTTCATGACTCATCAGCGTGTCACATCTACCCAAGATGTAATGTCAGAATTTAATTGCCTGGTTTAGGTGGATCAGGTCCTCCTTACAGGCTAGACTGTAGCAGATGGCATAATTTAGAAAGGCTGGCACTGAACATAATCCAGGCCAGTTTTACTAAGAACTTTCAAGCTCCAGCCGTAGCTTTTAGATGCTCTTTTTGGATGATAAAGTACCAGTCTTGCCTAGGTTTGTTTCTTTGTACAACGCAGCAAACATCCTTGCTCAGATTGCTGCAGGGTGTTTCCAATAGCAGCTGAAATAAGACTGCTGTGGCAGGACAAATCGTCTCTCTTAGGGGGACTTTTATGGAAGTGGAAATCTGTGAGTGTCTCACCAACAGCAATAATCCAGGTTTCCTTTCTCTTTGAGCCCTCTGTATGTATTCTGTCCACTTGTGGCAGTGATAAAATATACACTGCTACATGTTTTACATTTACTTATTATGCAGGTTAGGCTGCTTCATCTGTGTTTTCTCCAGTATGTGTCTTCTTGCAGAACTACTTGAAAACCTGAGCAGTTTTAAGGAGCTTCGGCTAAAACTTGACCTCAAGTATGGCCTTCTACCTAAATTGGGGTTCTTAACAAACACGCTGTGTTAGGTAATCTGGGCTGACAAAATTCTAGGCTTCCATCGGTGCCAGATTAAAGTCTGGTATTTGGGGATAAATCAGAACGGGAAATGGTACTTTTACATCATTAATTAAAGAAGATACCCCAGATCTCCTGTCTCCTATACAGCCTGTGTGATGCATGGTAGACTTTTCTTTCTGTGTTTCTCTTGACTTTGCGCTACGAGAGACTCACGTTCACAAATGTATTTAGCTAAGAATGCTTGTCATCAAAAACGAAGCGGGAACGTTTTCCTCAGTACCGCCTCTCTTGTTTATATAGAACTTTTTCCAAATTTAAACTTTTTCAGCTACTTCTGTTATTTGCAGCTGTGTCCTTGTCCTTTCCATACAGTGCATTTATGTCTGGACTCTGCCTTTATTTAGGTTCGCTGGGGCGATAAAGGATCCACTGAAGAAGGGGCTAGATTAGAAAAAGCAAAAAATGCTGTGGTGAAACTCCCAGAAGAACCAGAAGAACCTTTTCACCCTAAACCACGTAAACCAAAGCCTACCTCACCAGCCATTCAGGAGAAGTGGTATACGCCAATTAAGGTAATCTTTTCAGTCTGCAGTACAATATAATTTTGTACTAAAGGCTGGATTTTGTCTGCCCCACCAGTCTTAACGCATGCAGAACTGTACATTATTTTTCAAGTATTCCATTCAAGCGTAATGTACTATTCTCGAAGTGAATACCTACCGAGGACGAATAGCAGGAGCAGTTTATAGCCCTAAATGCAGTACTTCATCGTTACTGCCACATTTTGTTATCCTTCCCAAAAAAAGGGACATATCATACAGTAAGAGTACTAAGATCTACAGGGGCTTTATTGGCGTTTGGTCTATCTCAACGTGTATCTAATTAAGCCGAAAATTCCACAGTTTATACAAAGTTTTAAACATACATACTTATTACCAACCAGGAGAACCAAAAAATTGTATGAAACAATATAATGCAAAAAAGTCTGACAAACAAGTGAAACATAATAAACAGCATAAAATAAAGACATTTTCTTCTGTAAATGCCATGAGGCACTTGCAAACCCGTAACAAGCTCTTTTTCAAAACTGAAGATGGGTCCATAAATACCTTGCTGTAAAGGCGTAAGAGCAGAGAAGAGGCAGGTTTAGCTGGGAGTACGGATTCATCTCCTTGTAAGTCCTTTCTGACCACCAGAAAGCCCTGAAGATGCGTTGTGCGCACACCCCCGTGCGGAGCGGGATGTTTCTGCCAAGCATCCGAGCCGCTGTGCGTGTTCCGCACCGGCAGCCTGAGCATTCACCACGTGCGGGCCTTAACCGCGCAGCACCACTCAGCTGCGTACCACGTGCCTAGCAGCTCCCAGCCTTACCGAGAGCCGTGGACTTGCTGCGTACAGGCTGCAAACACACATACGTTTATGTGGGAGAAATCCCAGATGGACAGGTGGCAGTTCAGCCCAAAAGACTGGCAAACAGCCATATTACCTCCCGATCGCTCAGAAGCAGAGGTGGGTTGGGTCACAGCCCCTCGGCTCCCAGTGGAGGTGAGGGCAGTACCTGGCATTCACTGACGGGAACGAGCAGCACCACAGCTGTCTGGGGTGGGCCGCGCAGCCCAGGTATATACTTTGCTTATCCGGCTGTAAGGAACCGGTGCTCAGTTCTGCCAGTAAATTTCTCCATGGAACTCCGTGGACAGTAACTTAGCAGGTGTGCTGTGCTCTCCGATGACTGGTTTTATTGTACTGACAGTCCTGTTGCTCTGCTGCCGCAGGGTCGACTCGATGCACTGTGGGCGCTGTTACGAAGACAGTACGACAGAGTCTCGTTGATGCGACCGCAGCAAGGAGATGAGGTTTGTGTGTGGCGCGTGTATCCGCTGCCGTCGGCAAAGGAGGGGCATGTTGCACTGGTAATTCCCTGACCTTAACCAAAGAAAGCACTGCAGGCAAAAGGATGGCACAACAGGAAAAATAAGGCCTTGGGGAAACAAAGCACATTAAAAGATGCATCACTACCGGCCCAGGAATGTTGCAGAAACACAGATCTCCTGAAAACAGAGTGAAGGATTCTGTATTGTGTGTGTGTTCAGCTGGAAAACAAAAACACAGCACGCACTTCATTCAATGTAAACTCTCTGTAACAAATACCAAATCTTCCTTACAGCCAGCTATTTGTAAGAGTAGAGTCTGGCAATCAGAATACCAAATCCACATCAAATACAAGCGACCACCAATAACTTTCACGCAAGTTGCTTCAGTAAGCTTTACGCTTCCATGCCAAAGGCAACTCCAACAGAAAAAAAGGTGAGGAAGCTTGTTTCTCCGACAAGCCTTTCTTTGAGTACACTCATGACCCATGAAAAAGTGGCCTCCGCTACAAAGACTCTCAGAAACTTGGCCCCAGAAGGGCGTGAGAGACCAGATGCTCTCATACCACAAAGCGGTACTGTGCGAGAACGCTATTTTTGCAACGTACCCTATAAAGATGACATGAAAAAATTAGAGGGATTAAAGGGAGGGAGTTACCTTTGAGAGAAGGAGAAGTAATCCGTATTGTGATTATTTTCCTGGATGAGGTTTGGTACTGTTCTAAAGGAAGGAGAGGCGAGCTTTAATTAAGACAAGGGCAAATGTCAGAAGTGTGACAAAGGGCAATGCTGGAAGTAGGGAGCACAGTCAGATACTAGTGTTACCATTCCAGCTGTCCCCTTGGCAAGTTATTTACTGTTTGCATGAATGACGCACGTTACATGTAGCAGAATTAACAATACGAAATCTATATACAAAATATACAGTACGATACAGTTTAACAGGTAAATTCAATGTAAATAGGAACGCAGACGAAATGGTGCCTGAACAGGCAAAAAAATTGTCAGTCAGGCCCCGTTTTGAGGCTTTCTGGCCATAAAGACAGGTAAAACTTGCCGGCCAGGGAAGGCTTTGCTGAGCCGTTGTGACGTCAGGCATCCGCCTTCTCTGGACTTGACAGGAAGACACCGACCAACGTCTTGGTTTATGAAAAACAGAGAAGTACCCCACTAATCTTCAGTATCCCCACTGAAAAAAGGAGTAGAATTTGCACGGATGAATAAAATCTAAACCAATGGTTGTTAAGGTGTGACCTGCGACACTGTAGGACTGCAGTTTCTGTCTGGCGTGTTATTTTAGATCTTTGGAAAAAAGATTACATCTTTCTAGTTGTTCGTAACTTGCAAGGTAGAGATGCCACGCCGTACCCGGCTGGGTTTCAGTCGGTGCACGGATGAGCAGGCACGTGTATGTACGGCGAGACAGGCACGCACATATGTACTCCGGTAGCACCGTTACGGTACACAGCAGCCACAGAGCTGTTTGGTTTTGTCTTCTCTCTTGTATTGTTTAAGAACTTGGTAGTTCCCATTTGTAGAAGAATTCACTGCTGAATTCAAGTCCTTGATCAAGTAATTGAAATTTAGGCATGAAGTATCAAAGCAGAGCGAGCTTTTTCTTCCTTCTCTCTCTCCTCTCCCACCTCTGCCACGTTGCCAGACGATGCCGAGGGTGGCCCAGTTTGAGGCCGCACGCGGTCGAGCCGAGAGGCTTTGATTGTGGATGGAAGTCCTTCGAGTCATGAATTTTTCAGGCAGCAATCCGCGAGGTTGGGAGGCCGTACAGGTGTGAGCGAGCAGGTTGCTGCCGACATCTGTTGCGAGCGGAGGCAGAGGTCCTGGGCAGCCTGCAGCGAGGCTGCGGGACTGTCAGCAGATGTAGCGACGAGTGGCAGAACAGTTTTGGTCTCGCATTTGCCGCCTGGGGGCTGAAACACTAAAGGTAGAGTGGGGGTGGACACAGCTGCGCTCCCAAACATGCCTCAGGCACAAATAAAGAGATCTAATACAGTTTGACTCTGTTGTGGTGGGGAGATGAGGACAGAGAGCCACTTCAGAGACAACTTAACGCTGCAACATCTGCCGCCAAGTTTCCAGGGAGTGACAGGGGACAGCAGGTACAGATCGAAGTCCCCACATAAGCAGCCTCCGTTAAGCCATGAACTCTTTTGAAGGGCCCCCATCAAACATAGCGGAGTCCGCAGCAGGAGATCTTGTTTTCAAAGCCATGTTTTGTTTTCTGCACTAACAAGATAATTTATAAATGATGCATTACCCTGCATTCATACTCCTATTTATACTTCCTTTCCTTTTTTAAATTAAAGGGGCAATGAAGAATGAACCGCGGTAGTTCTGGGGTGCTTTGATAAACCAGCTGACTGTCCCAGGGTTTTCACCGAGGTTATGGCACCGTTCAGCCCACAGCGTTGCGTTCGGGCAGGCGGCAGAGCTGAACGCCTGCGCCGTTGCGGTGGCGACCGTAAGAAGGGAGTTCGAGCACCTCTTGAATGTTTTCTGCCAAAATATTCCTTCTGCTATTTCTTCAAGTGGGAATTTGTATAGACCTGAGAGCTAAACCGGAGCCAAAGTTTTCCTTAAACTTCCAGAATAGACCCGTAATTACTGTTAAAATTAGTAAGTTCACCGTTACAGAAAGGAGCAGAACACATGGTAAGAGTATTCATTTAAAATTCCCCTATTCAGACTGAGTACTGCCACCGGAGCGTGCAGCCAGAAGAATTCCTGCTGTCTTTATTAGTTTGCAAACAGCCATCTGAAAGATGAGTGCTTTAGGCCTCCTCAAATTCAACAAATACACCGTACATCGCGGTAACTTAAGCTGTTTCTTAAATGTTTTCTGCCCAAATATTCCTGTGCTGGCAGCATGGGGATAATGCCTATTAAGAAAGGAAAAGTTAATCTTTTCTGGGTGGAATCGAATTTGCTACAGCTGTCAAATACCTTCTCTGCCACCCTAACGAGCATTACAATTCGCTCCCCCCCCCGCCCAAGCCATACTAAAAAGAGAACATTTCACTTGGCAGCGCAGTTTTTGTTAAAAGCTGTTGGTTTCACCGGGCATGATTCAAGAGGGGAAAAAACAGATTTGTTCTCTGAATTCCTCAAAACATCTATTTTATGGAGTGGGCTGCATCAGAACCAGCTGCATTTGAGCACTGCCCGGCTTCCAGCGAAGAGAGGGCAGCGCGGATCTCGCCCAGCCCGGCGCAGACCCCGCTGCCAGCCCGGGCACAGCCCTGCCCCGGCGCCCCCGGGAGCCCGCCCGCCCACCCG
>VYZM01011605.1:344435-445875 GCA_013398915.1 Dromas ardeola | reverse complement strand
TGTCTTGGGCCTCCAGATTTATGAACTAGTCCCGCGCCCCTAACCAGATTAGTTCCCTTTCCATTAACTGCCGAAAGTAGGGCAGCTGTCCGAGCGGCTGCTTGTAAATTCGATAATGTCTGCTGTGTTAATCTGGAGGCTTTTCAGATGAAGGAGGCAGCAGATAACAGGATTAAAGTTTCACGACCCAGGGTTTTCACAGCCCGAGACGCGGGCGTAGGGGGATGGAGAATGACTTCTGTCATTAATCTTAATTGATTGCCAAGAGGTTTTAATCTGGGTTATTAATTAGGAAGGTCCTTAACACACTGTCTACGTATCAACATCAGATGCTCTTTTGGGACTTTTGGGACATATGGCCTATCTTATATTTACATTCACACAATTTACACATACATAAATTTCTGTATGAAGAAATTCTTATATGTATATATGAATACAAATAGCTCCAGAAGCATTTGCAGGCACAGAGGCATCAGGCACTCTTTGGCAAAATGCGAAGAAAATGAAGCACTTGGAACAAAAGTTAAAATATCCACACAATAAACATGTGTACCTCTGTTTATGCTGATACCCGTATTAACATATTTAGACTATATATGCCATTTATCTAGATTATCTTTTAAATGGAAGTCTTTGATTTGCAGATTTAAGTCACGTTTAACTAAAGTGCAGCACGTGTCTCTGTGTGCCTCTGGCCGTTCAGAAACATCCAGATGACAAACGGAAACATTACCAGTTTTATCTTTCACGGTTTCGATGAGTTAATGGTCAGGCCCTCACTCTTCCCTTTTCTTGTTTTTCAACAAGTTACTGTTGAGCAACCGGAATGGATAGAGGTGCAACTACCCATAGCTGCAGCGGGGTGACTACGGGATAAATCCCAGTAACACCGCTTCAGCGTTTACCAAAGCACCGTCTGCAGGAAGAAACACTACATTATGATGGGAGCATATAACCTAGGCAAGAAAAGAAAACGCTGTGACAAGAGTCCCGGCATTTGAATTCTGTGCAGATTCAGAGCGCGCTACAAATTTCTGCAGTCTTTCCTTCCTTTATTTACGTGATCCCAGGTATGGAAATGAGCTGAGGAGCCCTTTTGTTCTAAGTTCTCTGTGAGTGACAGCAGAAGATTCCCGTTTCTTGCAGGCCATGGCGTAGCTTATCAGAGGTGGGATTCTCCATGGCTAGGGAAGTGAAAGGTCCCAGCCGCCTTCAACGGTGATCTGGCACGCTTTACAAGATTCGGACTGTGATTTCACTGCCCTTTTGGAGGAGGTCAGTACAAATACTTTCTATAAACAGAGACGAGTGATGATGGAAGTCAACTGGCCAGGATCTAGAGAGGCTCTGGGATGGGAAACTTGGTGACAGAATGAGGTGAAAAGAAATTGGGTAGTTTTCCTTTGACACCACTAGGCTCCGAGTCTCTAACCAGCAGGGAAGTCTTGTGAAAACATCTTCAAAAGACTGTTTTTAGAAAGCGAGAGTTTATCTGTCACCTAGAAGGTGTCGGTGTCACCGGCAGGTAGCTGTGGCAGCCCAGACCTCAAGGAGGGTCACTCACTTAGGATGAGTTTATTACAAGCTTGTGCTAAATTGTAGCTGACTGAGCTCAGAGTATGCTCAAATATGCCCACCCAGATACTCGCTGTACCCACGCAAGAGTCTCTAAAGCCTGAAAGCGGTTGCACATGCTAGTCATTTCATGCATGCAGATTTTCTCATTAGCTTTAATATAACATTACCAAAAAGAAGGCGGGGTGAGGGAGCTGTTCCATTACCTTGACACTGATTGCATAGCTCTTGCGGAATCAAGGAATGAACGAGAAGAGAAAAAGTTGGGAAAGACGACAGCACGCATGCTGCTGAATGTGACAAGTGCATGTTAGAGGTGAACAGTGGGGACAAAAAGAAGAAAAATTATAAAAAATGATGTTTATTGGTTCTGATCTTTTTACTGTATTCCCAAAAGTCAAAATTAGTTTTGTTCTGAAATCAATTTTTGCATGTCTAAGTGCATTACGAACTATACATCCCTAAAGAGTTAACAAAAACTTCTAAACATGTGCGTTATTAGCATTTTAAAAGTCACTGAGTCTTCGTAAGCCATAGTATTTTGTGAACAGCTCAGCTGCTATCTCTTGATGGAGAGCCTTCAAGTTCTCTGTTCCTATGCTTTGTCTAAAGGGGACAGTGCTACCTAGGAAAAGACGCGCCCGTGCCATAGGTTGCCAAAGTCCATTAGGCTTTAAGGTTCAGGCTGACATCCATCCATAAATTAGAACGTCTCAATACATTTGAGTTTTGTCCCTCAACACTGTGACATAATGGCACGCCCTCGGCCTTAACATTTAATTTTAATATTGAACGTGCTGCTTTTTGATGGCTTGTGTCATAGCCTTCATGTAATTTAAACACAGTCTTAAAAAATGTTAATTCAATTACAAGTAATGGAATTATTAATGCTGCTTCGTGTCACTAAGTATATAAGGATGCATATGATTCTGTTCCTTTCAAGTCCCTCTGAAATGAATTTTGCAACTTCTGATAACTGTGGCGGAGAAATGCTAAATGAACATCCATCACTTCGGTTTAAATGTGCAAAGCTCACCCTCGTTCTTCAGCAGCCTCTGTGGGACAGGTGACCAGATGATGAGTCACAGTTCCGCTGCCCTGCAGCCCTTGAATGCTGGCCACAGGCTCCGGAGCACAGCGCTTCAGCTGCCAGTGCGCTGCATTACGCCAGGGCTCGGGATTTCTCATTCGGAGATGAAGATTACCTGAGTTCTGAGACACAGTTCTATCTGTAGTTTTCTGCAACAGTGCTGCTCTGTCTTGATTACTTACTCTAGCAATCCAAACCCTGCAATTCAAATCAGTTTGATCAAATTAAAGAGGATTAGGTTTTCTTGGAATTCATTATGACTTGTTTCCACTGGAAACAAAAGAAATTCTGTAATGGTCTGAAATATAAATTTCCTTGCTGGGTGCAAAATATTACTGTCTGAGCGAAGAAGGTAAATGCAGGTGGAAAGCGCACGGTAGCTAGTAGCGCATTTTATATCTCTCTGTGCCAAAGTAGATGGATGATATTTTATTCTACATTATAGTACAACATAAAACCTGCCAAAATTTGGAATGGTTGTAAATTGACGGACAGGTATCTTTAGGAAGTAGAGTGTGATCCCAGAAGAAAGTTGATTGTTTAGGGCTGAAAATTTTCAGAAGAGCCTGAGGGCCCTTCGGATGTTCCTCAGTTCTGTGGAAGGACTTGCCCAGCAAACCAGGCAGACCCCAGCCTTACAAACTGTAGCAGGTCTCTGAATCACACAGAAATCCTGCGTATTGCCGCGCGAGAACAACTGCTCCCCCCAGGCGAGAGACGTTACATTCTCGGGCACATCCTCGTCTCGGGGCTGCTTCCTCCTCTCTTCCAGCGCTGCCCTGGCGCCCGGTTCTGGCTCCCGTCCCCAGCGCGGGCTGCTTCGCCGGCGAGCTTCGGGCGGCTGTCTTGGACCTGGGGCATCTATCACAGCTAGCCACAGCTAGTCGCGGGGTGTTTATTTCAGTTCAATAATAAAATAACGACATCTATAGACGAAGGCTTCTGCCCGCTAATAGTCAATTTGAATCTCGGGCAGTTGATGGGAATGCCCTCTTGTTCGAGCAGCCGTTTTCGTAACGCCACGCGGGGTGAGGCCTGAGAGCCAGCCTGCCGTGCCTCAGCGCCAGCCAGAGGTTCCTCTGGTAGCACCACGCACAGGGACAGCTGGTCACAGAGCACAGCTGGCCAGTGAACTCGGCGGGGCATTTTATTAAGATTATGACGGCAACTAAGATTTTGCCCTCTGATAACAGCATTTGTAACAGAAAGAAAAGAAAGGTGTGTAAAGGAACAGGAGAATGTAATGGACTAGGTTTCTGTTGGATCTAGGATTCTGTGAATTCTAGGAATTCTAGATCTAGTTTCTCAAATCTCATTGCTTTAAAAGTGGCGATCACCTGAAAAAGCTAGTTTGGCAGTAATGAAATGACCGGTAGAAGGAAATATACCGTGCTGTGCGTTCACGAGAACTTTTGGGCTGGATCTCTCTCCCCAGTAAGAGACACCTTCCCGAGTAACCTGGCGCTTGTGACGCTATTGCCACAGAACCCATACGCGCAGCAGCGAAAGCAACAGGCGATGTTTCAGCTTTCCTGTTCACAGCAGATTATATTGTACGTGTTAGGATGACACAACCTTCTCAGGCTTGCAGCAGAAGAATGCTGGTGGGCGCGAGGGAGCGCTGGGTTTCCCTGTGGCGCGAGTGGGCGCAGATCTGGTCGTATCAGCGGCGAGGGCAGTCACATGCCTTCTAAGTTTTCCAGGCTGGTATTTTCAGATGTGCTAGTCAAATCTATTTTCAGGGTTCATCATGCTGTAAGTTTGTGAAGAGCCTGCTTTAGGGTATTAAAGCACTGCTTTGGGAAGCTATTATCAGTAGATATTAATTATTGAACGCTACACCTTCTGGAAAAGTTGTTTCATCACTGGAAAGTGACCTTGTTAGAAGAGGCGGAGGGAGAGAGAGACGTATGGTGCCTCCTGAGATCAAGTGGAGTGATGCGTATCAAGAGAAGACACTAAAGATTTATTGTCTGTGGCAAAAGAAACACAGATCTCTGCTTGCGCAGTAAGTGTTTTTGACATCATACACCGTAAAGAATGATCGGATGCCGTAGGTTAAGAAGTGGTTCACTCAAGGAAAGTAATAGACATTTTCAGAGTGCTGTTTATATTAAGAGGTCTGACTGCGTGCCTGTGGAGCCTAGCTGGTCCTGAGAACCTGATGGTGCCTGAGTTCAGCCAGTTTTGTGTTAAAAGGCAGATGAATAATCCTAAGAGAGGATACACAGAATTTATCTAAGTAAGAGGACGTGCCATTTAAAGGAAAAATCTGTGGGGTCGTTTTGTGTTTTGCCTTATTCAATGAGGTTTGCAGTTAGTGAACAAAACCCATTACTGCAGCCTTTCACAGCTGCTGTTAGGAAAGGCACTGGAGAGTTTTACGTGGCTGCGTGGCCCAGGTGGGCAGCACGCGCTGCATTGCTGGGATGCTCGCGTGTATTGCATTGGTGACATCCTCTGTCTCACAACAAAAGCTGCTGCCTCTGCAGCTCCCGTTCAGCATCTGTTGAAAGAAGATTCCTTTTGACCTCGTGATTGCTGGTACAGGTTCTTGTGACATCCACACCACTGCAGAAGTCCAACATCAGCACTGTTTGGAAGCCTTGCATGGAAATTTCATTTATTAACCTCACCCCGGCCTTTCCCCTGGAATTTTTCTTTTTTTCCCCTCTGCTTGTGCAGCACTACGCTCGTCTTCCAGGAATACTGCTGTTCGGAGTTTTCCCGTTGCTCAGTCAGCTTGAATTGTTCAAAAAACCCCAAGATAAATAGGAATTCAGTTTAAAATAAGCGCTAGGGAAAAGAGACCACTCAAACTCATGTCTCACTTCTATGAACGCCTCCGTTAGACTGGAGAGCAGGGCATTATGGCCAGAGAGCTTTTAGATAAATCATCATTAGATACACGTGCAAATACATCAGCTAGGCCTAGGCGCACAATTAGGCACCTAATTATGTTGAAAATGCAATTGCACACTTAGCTAAAATGGCCATGCTTCCTCCGGAGCCGCCCGGGTGTTTCCGTCCCGTCCTCCGGCGAGGCTGTGGGTGGCACCAGTTGGAACGTCCCTGCGAGGGGCGGTGGGTGTCGCAAGCAGCCCCAGCGCCGTCCCGGTCCCCGCTCCGTGCCAGCGGTCGTGGGACAGGGGTCTGCAGCTGGGTCTTCCTGCCGAGGCGGAGGTGATGGTGCTGCGCGGTGACGTTTTACAGCGAAGCAGAGGTTTCAGAGACGTCACGCTGCCTGTACGTGCCATGGAAGACATGGCCAGGTAGAACATGGTGTTGTGGTGTTTCCTTGGAAGGTAGAGCTGCTCCCCGAGGACACGCTTGGTATCCATGCTGGTGTGCTTTCAAGGTATCAGTCTCTAGAGAACCAGGCTGCGCCGAGTCCATCTCTTGTGGAACTGCTTGTTTTTGAGGAAATAGAAGTGGAGTCATCAGAGGGTACGGTGCCAGAGGAGGAACTGGTAGCTCCCAGCATCTCTGGCATCGGGCCATCCTTGGCTTTTATTTAGCTATTTTTTCTCTTTCTGCTGTGACTTCTTTTCCTTTCTTTCAACAAGGAAAAGAGGGGGGAAACCCCAGCCAACTGTGATTCGTGATTCAGCTGACAGAGTGTGATTGAAACTGCAGCTAGGTTGATTCCAAAGGAAAAAACGCAGTTTAAAAAAACATTGTCACTATCCAGGGACAGCATTTTCTTTATGGAAGCACCTTATCTGAGAAGGTCCTCAATGTCACGATCCGTTCGGGGCCTAATTGTACAGCCACTACCTTGTCCGAAATGACGTCTCTCTGGCAAGGATCACGTGCGAGATTCAGCGTTGTCAAAGGAACAATGTGTGAGCTGGGAGGTGATGCTGAAAAGCTTCAGCCTTTTCCGTTAGTGCCGCATAGGTGACATGCGACTCGCTGGCTTCGTTTCTCTTTACTTCTGCTAAAAGTTTTCAACCTGGATTTTAAAACCTGAGCTGAGGGCATTGGAGTGAGGTGCCTGATTCTTAGATCAGGAAAACTGAAATGCATTTTCCCTGTGCCTGTTCAACACACTACGACCTATTTGCTTTATTCTTAGCCTTTTCTTGACTTGATAAAGCCATCACGGCTTCACAGTAGGTGCTTCAGCAGTCCCTCCCCAGTACGGCGTTACAGCAGCCGGGGAATGCCACGGTCTGCAGAGGTGGGCAGTCCCTTTGCGGGGTACGAAGGGGTACCTCGGCCGTAGCTCTGAAGACGGGGAAGGCAGAAAACATCGTGTGTCTGCTTGGCAGCCGAGAGCGATAACCAGCCAAGCACTAGTTTATGCCCCTGCTGGAGACAGACCACTGTAGGAGAGCGGCAGCTTTAAACAGCTTTTGAGCCAATAATGCAAAAAGCCCTAGATAAGCGACAGCAGATAATTTTGCCTGGTAAAAGGACGGCAAGAAGGCCAGAATTGCAAAGTTACGCGCTCACGGAATGATCATTAAAGTTCAGAAAGGAAAAGGCTAGCTCTTTGTAAGCCAAACGTTCAACAGACATAGGTGCACACACACGAACCCGCGCCTGCCTTTAGGGAAAGGCAGGAGGGCCCGAAGGCGCAGAGCGCTGGGAGGTCAGTCCTAGGGGGGCCGGGGACCCGGCCAGGCGCAGGGATCACTCAAGGGGCAGAGTCGAAGATGTGAAAGATTTAGCCAGCAGCGGTGGATATGCTTAATGTGTTTAAGAGCTTAACGGCCTATTGAAATTAAACTGCAAATGTATCGTGCCAAAGCCCTCTGTCTGCCAACAGTCCTGAGAACTGCCTTTCCCCGCTGCCAGTTTGTGGTCTTCCCCGCGACTCACCAAAGTACAAACCCCGCTTCATTGCCCTGGCCAAAGGAGTTAAACCGTGCCGCGTACCAGGGACCAAATGCAGAGGGAGATGGGTGTGGGTGAGGACGATTTTGCCTGTGTTTAGATATATTTTTCCCCCCCTTTCTAATCCTTTAAATGCAATATTGTGAAGCTCATAACTTTTTTCTCCTTCTGCAGCATTTTTTTTAATCTTCAGGTGATACAATTTTTATAATGATTGTAATATGAGTAGTTATTCTTGCATAGTGCTCAATTTATTAAGCATCCTGAATAAGAAAGAAGTAGCCCTTAAAATAAAGCAGTCACTTCTCCTTTTTAACACTGTGTTAATTCCTCTGAAGGAGTATCTGGAAGTGAAAGCTTCATGTTAAAAGTCTGAGAATAAGGCTTGTTTCACAGAACTTACTAGCCAAGGAGTGAAGATACGTTCTCTCCACCCGTCCTTTTTTTAAAAAAAAAAACTCTACTTTTTAAAATTACTGTGGTTTTTACTTTAAAAATTCATATAATTTGTACAAGCTGAGATGCTACTCAAAGAAACTCTGTTTACTAAAGGGGATCTTAACTAGGTTGGTTCAAACATGTAAAAAAAGGATTTCTGCATAGCTTCTGGGCGAGGGGTTGCCTTGGCCTCCTTGCCGTCCTTTCCCCCCCGCTTGCCATGATTAGGCCATATAGCCGAGTCTGCATTTCATTCCTGCGTTCGCAACCAGCACTAAATGCTAAGGAAAGCCATTATTTAGCTTGGGAAAAAATCCAATGCTTCACATTTTCCTAGTTTCTCGCCTGCATTTCCAAAGAACGTGCCCATGTTCCAAAAACCCACCACAAATTCTAACAGTTCTTCTGGTTCTCGTTAGCACTAGAGTTAGGAATTATAACTGTATTTGAGAAAGCCAGTTTTTCTGCACTTTGATCCAGATTTTATAGGTGTAAACATAGGGTTAACTGAATCAGAGAAGCATCTGGACCTTTAAGTGCTGGTCAGAAATAAATCCTTAAGCTTTTGTTGGCTAGAGAGAGAAAGGGTCGGACTTGCAGGAACATACTTGGCCTGCTTTTGGTACCAGAACTAGCTGAGTATGGCTATTGGGCACGACGTGCATCCTGAGGCAGGGGTGGCCGGCTGCAGCAGACCTGCCGATGCTCAGCAGAGTGGGAATTGGTCCCACCAGCGCCCCGGCAGCGCTGTGGCGCGCCCTGCCCCAGAGAGCTGGAGGGAGAGCAGCGCTAGTGTGGTCCAACACGTCTGGGATTCCTCTGGGACGCGGCTGCAGCTTGGCAGCACCCAGTGCCAATGCAGGCGCAGAGGGGGTGTCGCTGCCCGGCCGCCACGGGACTGTGCTGTCCCGGCGGTAGGTGAGCGAGCTGGGTAATTAAAACCATCCCGCTGCCATGTCTGAGCTAACGAACGTGTAAGCTCTTACCAGCAGCTCCGAAGTTCTGCTCGCGCGCAGCTGCGAACACACTGCGTCTCGTGAAGCCTCTCCAGGGCTGTTTCGTTTGGTGCGTGCCGACAGTCCCGCACACTGCTGTGGTGGGGGAGCTCCTGCTGCCTTCAGAGCACCATATTCCACCAGGACAAGCTCACGTCCGTTTTTTAAACAACGTGCCAGTACAGCTGGCTGCTTAATGCCTTACAGGATTCACGCGCATAGTACAGACCCATTACCTGCTCTTTTTCCCTTATTTCCCTCAAACAAAAGCTGGCCTCTTCCTCCTCCCGTCCTTCTGCACGTGGCAGCCAGCGAGCAGCCGGCCCAGCCGAGCGGAGAGGCAGGAGCCAGGAGGAGCAGACTGTCCCAGACCCTACCTTCGTCTGCCAGGGAGGGGACATGGGTCCCACCCTGGGACACAGCCACCACAGCTGGTGTCACCCGCTGCCACCGCATCGTGCCGAGGGGGCTCAAAACGCGTCCCTTCCTCCTCCCTCAGGATTCCTCATCATTTGTTATTATCTCTACTATGGAGGTAGAATAGGCACCGTATTTTCTTATTGTCAGTATCAAGTCTGCAGTGATTTATTCCTGTAGTCCACAACTGAATTAAAATCTTAATTAAGCCTGTGCCACTTTTTTCTGCTTTTTAATTAGGTATAGCCAAATCGCTTGTCTGTGGGAAGAAGTAAGAAAAAGATAAAGAGCAGAAAGATTTTTTTCTGGTCTGTACTTGTAGTATTGAAGCCTTAGTGAGAATATCCTCTCAAAGAGATCTCAGAGGGTTTTTTCTTTTTTACTTACGTTAAGAATTTATTCCTCCCCAAAACTGTAAGCCTGCTATGCAGTTACAGCCTATGTCTTCTACCCGGGGAAGTCCTGATAAAGATGGGTCTTGTCGCACTGAGCCTGACAGAGCCAGCTGGTGGCCTGTCCCTCAGGGGGAGAACAGGCATCACGACGAAGGCTTTCCCCTCACGAACACACCGTCTGCCCGGCAGAGTGCTGTCGGACTGAAAAGAAGCGGCACTTAAAGACTGATGAAGAAGTGCCGTCCGGGGGAGTGGTTACACGAGGCAGAGCAGTAACACAGTGCCAGTGCCCACCGTCAGGCGCAGCCAGACGCCTCTTCCTCGCGTGCCCTCACAAACCGCCCAGACCCACGGCATGTTCCTGGGGAGGGGAAAGCAACCGCCAGGGCCCCGCCGTAACACCAGCCTTCATTCACCACAAGCTTAAGCCAGGGAGCACAGACGAGCGCAGCTGCAACCGGGGCTTGCATTTAGGTCCCGATGAGAAGGAGGAGTCCCGCGCAAAGTACCATCCCTGGCTATTCCGACTGGAAAAGCTTGCAGCCACCGTGGTGTGGCACGGGGGGAGGGGGGCAGCAGCCAGCGAAAAGCCAAGAGCCTGAACGCATCGCGCGTGCTCAGCTCTCTGCCGCCACTTGGTCACTGGCACCATCAGCCTTCTAACTCAGCTTCTCATCCGGGCTCTTGCCGGAGTAAAGAGAACACATTAAAGAGAGTGCTGTTGTACAGGAAACCTCAGTAATTCACGTAAATATTTTTCTTGAGTGTTTCCTGGTGTTAATTTCACACTCGGCTTCTACAGTTCTTATTTACTTGACTAAGACACCAGGAGATGACACATTGCAGCAACGAGTTTTTGATGCCTGTAACAAACGCTGCTGCCATCTAAACGGATAAATCATAGTGCAGTGGCGAATTAGTGGCGGATTTGGCCCGTGGTACACTGCAGATGTCTGCCCTGGCTTTGCAGATGCAGCTGCAATCTCAAGCAGGTTCGGTGGAAAGGCTGAGCTGAGCTGCAGCTCCCCGAGCCTCCCCCGATAGCATCGTGTCTCCTTCCTGCTCATCCTCCACCCACAGCAAACCTTAAACAGATTACAGGGTTTTCCCCGAGCAAATTACCGGTTTGTACTAAGCTCTCCTAAAACACCAAATGCTGCCATCAGTGAAGTGTAAATCCGTAAGTTTTAGCAGTGAAGGGCTTTTTGTTTGGTCTTGTTTCAGCGTGACCCCTTCATTTTACTCTTGCCTTACCCAGCCTCTTCAAAGGCTGCACTGTGTGGAAAAGCGTAAGCTGGCTCTTTCGGGGAGATGGGAGCTGAGTTAAGTGCTCATCTGCAGGGTGGAATCCTTCCGCGCTTTCAGCCTTCGAAGCTCTGGATTCAGCCAGAGCTTTTTATCTGCTCTGTGTCGTGTGGGAGTTGGATTTCAAGCCCAGTTAAATTCCAACGTTTCCTCTGTAATGCAACTTCATAATTCCTAGTTGTTACAAAAGCCAGCTTCTGCAGTTTCCGTAGTGTTTATAGAAAACATTATTAGTGAAGCCTTTATTAATGAGCCTTAGGAAGGAACTCTCAAACCCCCTAAGTGCACGTTCCATGTCTCCCCCTGTGGAAACACGAGGCGCTCCTTTTGCTTGAATCAGCTGTTTACTGAGAAGCCTTTTTTAAAAAGCCTGTCTCTTGTAGTCATAAGGAAACCCACTTCTTTCCACATTAGCCTCATCGTTTGAGTTTAATCTGTGCTATCCTTCGGGAGAGAAGGAGCTCTGGCATGTGATGGTTTTAATGTCCAAGTGCAGACTTTGGAACACGCGAGCCCCTCTCCGCTCTGGCAGCTCACTCCAGCTGCGGCTGACGCTGCGTCCCCGCTCCTGCTCTGCTGCACTGGTACGGCAGCACCTAGGGGACGACCTCCCCGGGCTGCTCCCGGACCTCTGCGCCACCGTCGCGTGACGGGGAAGGGGGGGCGGGAGTGATTCTGGTCCAGCTCCAACCTGACGTTACATCAGAGTGCGCACCAAGCTCTGCGGACACACACCGTCCGCAGGCACGCGTGCCGCCACTCGCAGATCTGGCTACTGCACTGCAACGGGACTGAGGCTTTCAAAGGGGTTTTCGGGATGGGAAGCCTGCCGGCGGGACTTGGAGACTTCCAAGTTCCTCTCTAAATCCCTCGCTTAACATTTGCATGTTGACATTTTCTGCTTAAGGGGCCTTTTGGCATCTTTTGCATTAATTTATAATGCTGTGATAGTTGGGTTGCAAGCACTGCAGGAAGACTGTTTATTTTAAAAAGGCTTTGCTTTGAAATCAGATTTGATTCAATACAGAGACTGACCACGTTCCAACTTCTCGTGTCGGTTTTCGGGTTGGGGGCCGGGGAGGGAGGTTTGCCGTTCTGTTTTTTTAAATTTTATTGTTTGGATGGATTTTACAGACCTATTTCCTGACAAAATTTTCTTGTATCTTTACATTTGACATGTTTTAATGAAGTGTTCTATAATAGTGACAATGCTTTGTACCCCTTCCTATGTTAATGGCGTCTTAATGTAGCCCCGTTGATTTTAACAGGATCAGTCAAGGAAAAACCCCACCTCACTGGTGGCAGCTTCATTTCTGTTTAGCTGAAGTACTTTGTTCATACCCTTCTCAAGAGTTTCCACCTTTAGAGATTACAGGAGCAAACCCCCCGGGCTGTCGGCGTGCCCCTGACAGCCGGTGAGATTCTGTCCTGGTGCTGGGCTGCAGACGGAGCTGCGCGGGGCTGCGCCAGTACCGGTAACGCCCGCGGGGCGCTTTGCTTCCCGGCCTCAAGTGACTGCCGCGGGTCTTGAATTCCTTGTACTCGTGTGCTATCCAATTCACCAACTCTGAAACGCCCCAGCTGGTTTGCAAAGGTACCACTAGAAGCAAGGATTTTTAGACAAGCAAAGTGGGGTTTAATAGGCCTTACGTACGCAAATGATAGACTGGCTTGATTAAATTCTATTACAACTGGTACAAGACCCCTTATCAACATGCCTGGGTCATTTTAAAATATTCAAAAATATTCAAAATCGTTCGGCTTAAATCAGCCCTTTACTAACTGCAGCTAAGTATGGGTAAGCCATCTTAAGACGGTTCACAAAGCTATCTTTACTAATTTAACTACACTTGCTTGAAAATGTATTTTGAAATAAGCAACTAATTACAATAATTAAACCTATATTTTACTTTTTCAAGAGAATTTTTATTTATACGTTTATAATTTAACAGTGTAGGCTTTTGTTCTGTTACGGTTTCAACCAGAAATAGCTGTCATCCTCATCAGACAGGATTTAAAAAAGGCAGCAATCTACCCGTATTGTAATTAAATTCATGCTTAAGTATGTGTGTGTCTCCAGCTTTAGAAGGTAATTGTGCACACCTCATTGCTTTTTACTTCTAAATGTTGCTGTGGTCATTTACCAGGTAATTTCAGAGACAAGTTCTAAATTACCAGTGATTTCATAAAGTTTAAAATATTCATACCTAGCTAGAAGATGACTGGCCATTTCCTCCTCCCCTCCCAAACAGCAAATTAAACATTCATGAAAAAGACCTGAAACAATAGGGGGGGAAAAAGAGGTACTTCGAAACGCTCTCAGGCAGCACATTCTCACAGTTTACTCTGCTGTATAATAAACAAGGCGTCACCATAGCAACAGCCACATAACTTCATTTTTATGTGACAAATGACAAACCCCATTTCCTTTCCTAAATTCACCAATTAGATTTATCGCAGGATTTTAAAATTTTACCTCGATTTAAACATACTGTACCATTTCCCTCGTCTTAAACAAGGATCTTTTTGTGGTGATTGTTAATTTTCTTTTCCCCAATTAACAAAAAAGAAAGAGGCTTGCTTGGGCAGCAAGCTCTGGCGACAGCAGAGAGCCCGCGTGCAGCCGTGCCCAGCGCTGCGCCGCAGGGAGCTCGCTGCGGGGAGACGCGGCGCCAGCCCGCACGGGGAGGGAGGGCAGACGCTCTCGTGGGTCGGAAGCTGGGAACCGACGGAGATGTCCCAGGCTGGCCGTTTTTCATTTGCGTCAGCGCAGTTCTTCAGTAGAGGCCAGTTCAAGTATTATCCAAGCATGCAAAGGCCAATTCCTAAATGAAGTGGAGGGGCTTCCTTCCTTAATTACCAAGGCGACAACTCCATCGCCACCTCTGCTGCAGTGTATAGCGCTAAGCTCTGACAAGCCTTAGATATGCTGCAAACGAAGAACCAGATGCTCGCTCTCTCCACAGCTCTTAAAAGTTAGTTTCACATTCTGAAATTGTCCTCGAGGGTGTTTCCCCCCCCAAGTGTTAAAAAAAAAAAAATACAAAAACCCAGAAGCTCTTGATAATGAAGCAAACATATTTTTGTGGTGCGGGCTATTTTTTTCAGTCTGCTGCTAGTTTTTAAATATAAAGCATAGCATATGTTTAACACAGAACATATGGAAAGAGAGAAAAAGCAAATCTTGAATTCCAAATATCATATTCTTAGTAGAAAAGATTCCACAGTGTGGAAGTGGTCATTCAGAACAAAACAAAAAAATGTATTTATTCTATATAAATATTTATAAAGCTATCTCTAGTTCTTCTCATACATCCTGATGTAAATCTGAAGTAAGAGCGTTCAAGACGGCACAAAGCGTAAAGAAGAGAAGGCCAACGAGTATTTTTGGGGCATAGGGCGGCTCAGCACGCCCCTAAGAGCACATCTGACAAACGGCCCTTCACGGGACAGAGCAGGAGCAGCCGCTGCTGCTTTTGTACCTGCTGCGCCAGCCGCGGGCCCCGCTCCCGCGGGAAGGGCTCCGCGAGCACAGCCTGGACCTTGCCCCCCTCTTGGCGGCAGGGCCGGTGTCCCCGTGGCGGGCGAGAGGACACAGGCTGTTAAGTGCCCAGACGCCGTTCTGCTGGACGAGGGCAGACGCGGCTGTTCCGGGGAAGGAGAGACCCCAGGGATCGGCGGGGTGCTCTGGAGGCTGCCCGTCACTCTGTGTGCAGAGCCAGGCGCAGACAGACCCGCACCGTGATACTTTCACTGGCCTTGCTGGGAGCTCCCTTCCCTGTGCTGGTGTTCAGCCTGCCCTTGTCCCACAGACAGAGGTGAGGGCGCAGAGCCCCTTCTCTCGGGGGTCCCTCAGCCCCGACAGGCAGCGGGAGCGGGAGACGGGCTCTGGTCCGTGCCTGGCTATGGCGGCTCGGCAGCGGGGTATCGCCGGCTGCTCTGAGACAGGGAGGAGAAAAGCTTCGGCCCGTGCAAAATGCTGCCGTTTCTCAGGAACCCTCCGAGAAGGTTACTGTGCTGCTGGGGATCAGCACTCCCTTGACTTTCACCAGGGAGCGCTTTTCTTTTATCATAACAAAGAAGACAACAGACGTTTAAAAGCCGGTAACAGAAGGAAATGCTCACCTCGCCCTTTATTTATGGGAAAGAAACCGTAAGAGTCTATTTCACACCTGAGGTTTTTTGACCAGCAGATGACTCTGAAGAGAAAGCAAAATGATAAAGCCAGCACGGTGACATCTGCATTCCTATATGCAATCGATACTGTAAATAACCTCCAATACCAGCTGACCGATGAAAGCATCACTTGGTCCAAACTCTCTCTGACTAAACTGAAACAAGATGCAATGGAAAAAGGCCACCACCAGTCCACAACTGTCCCTCGGACTGCAGCAGTCTTTTCTCTTAAGCCCTGCCAGTTTGTCTTTGCTTTAGAGCACAAGGGTAGGGAGAATGTATTTGAATACCACGCCAGGATGAAGCAGCTCTTACTTAGAACGACTCAGAAAGGACACAGCGGAATTCCTCAGCAGTTGCAGTGAGGGACACGGGTGCAGGCGTGCGCGCTCACCAGCGCCTCTTCCTCCCCGAGACCCGTTAGTGCCAGCAGTGCGCAAAAAGCTCCGGGCACCATCCCTACTGTCTCTCTGCCTCCTTCCCCCCCTTTCTTTTTCTTTCTCTTTCTTTTTTTTTAGTGCACTTCCAGATAAATGCCAGTCATTTGGCCAGGGCTAACTCACAGAAGGTACAGCAGGCACAGATGGTACTAATGCATAAATGTAATCTAGCAAAAGGATGCCAACACCAACCCAGAAAAGGTTCCAAATAACTGCAGCGCACTTACAGGAATACAGTGATTGGCAAGGTGAAAGCTGAGATTTGCAAGAGCTTACTGTTCCCAAATCAACAATAGAAATCCTACAACAAATGAGCATATTTATTTATTAATTTATAAAATGCACTTAATACCACGATCTCTGGGCACATGTATAATAAAGCCTCACCAAAACCCAAACTCATTATACAAATTACACTGATCAAAGTATAAGGGAGAAAGGGAAAGGTGGAAACTCAAAACCAGAACAAAATCTAGCACCGTGTACCCATTCCCCTGTGTTTCTGGGAGAGCCGCTAAGAGGAAAGACCGGCAGCGCTGAGCTGCTTGTAAATCAAGTGATCTAGACGGCGTTGCAGTGACAGAAGCAAATGCCACGGGGGTAGCTCTGCAGCCCATAAATACCCTTTCCCTCCTCGGCATTCAGAGCAGAAAAAGACCCCTCCCAAATCCTTTTTCTGGTAGTAGCTGGTAATGCACACTTAGGAAGAACTTACAGGGAAGAGAATAGATGCAGTTTGACTGTGTCCCCATGGGACACTTCTGGCTTCTGGAGAACACGAGCACCTCCACTGAGCACATCTGCAGCAGTGATTTCCTACGAGGAACAACTATTTCAGAGAATACAGGCTTCACCGCACGTACCCCAGTCCACGCGGAAGGAAAAGAGTGCAAGTGCTGTGGGACTCGAGCACTGTCTCTGTGCAGTGCCCACATCCTAGAGGCTGCCAGCACCACTTGTGACGGGCCAACTGCTTGGTACTCCTGAAAAGGAGCCTGCGATAGACACCACACTGTCATAAGACAATACGAGGACCAGCTTCTGATCTTATTATTTCCATGACCTTTATACTGCTGACTTGAAAAAACGTATTCCTGATTTTCAGCAAGACACATGAGATGAGAAGCAGCACCTGAAAATTAACAGAAGCCGGCACGGGTGACACCGGTACATCCAAGGGAATGGTTAGCAAATGCCTTGCCAGGAGGCAGGGAGGAGAGTACTGCTAGCCGTCAAGATAATCCAGGACAAAAGCCTTCCTAAATTACAGACCTCTTGGCAAACAGTTGCTACAGACACCTGCTGCATGTGCGCTCGTAAGAGTTGGCGTTCCTGGACAGAGGCACCAACTCCTCATTCAAACGCCAGACAGATGCGGAAACACATCTTGGCGTTTCACCTTGGTCCCTGTTTATTAGCAGCAGAAATCAGCACGCGTGGCCCTCACGGACTAGTTACAGCGATCTCTGCTCCTGTGCCCTGTGTGGATCGTGGGTCAACGGCTGGGGCTTCAACCAGCAGTAACGCTAGCAACACTAGCAATAAATTAGCAGCGTCCGAAATACGCCTGACGTACCATTAATAGACATCTTTGCAAACTGAGAGCACGGCTGCCTGACAGAGATGCGTATGAACGTAAATCAGACAGCTTCATAGATTCTCCTCTCGCATAATCCAGAAGGTCTAAACCAGATGTGGAGCAGGCCACAGGAGAAAATACGTTCTGCGGTCATTTTAGTTACGGTGTTGTGCGAGGGTTTGGCTTTCAGGAAGGATTTAGGCCTCGCTCCAAGGTAGAGGATTCTGGAGCTGCCACTTCTAACACTGCTCTGAGCAGAGAATGGGTTTCTGGGGGGAGGGATGTCCAAGTATCTGTGAAGATTATGATTACTAAACTACCTGATTTAAAACAAAAGCCTAATGATGTGCTGCGGGGTTTGTCTCGGGAAGGAGAGGGGCTCGTTGCCGTGTACTCGTTGTAGCGGGGAAGCCGACACGGGTCGAGGGCTGGGGAAACAGCTTGGCATCCGCGTCCTTTACTGGGCCCGGTGGTCAGCGTCATTAATGCTGAATTCATTATGGCTGTGAAGGATCCAGCGATCAGATAGCGCTGTCGGGGCCGGGCTGGTGAAGTGACAGCTGGATCACAGTGGCATCTAGAGGGCTGCTACGCGCAGTGTGAGTGCAGGCGTCCGCGGGGCAGAGCCAGGCTCCTGCGGGTCCTGCCAGCGACGGACCGTCGCCATCTGAGCGCTGGCAGCTGCGGCAGAGCTGCACCCCCCCGCTGTGCCAGGGCCCCTCTGGTCCCCTCCAAAGAGAGCCCACTTCCACCCCATCTACACCTTCAAACAGATTCACGTTTTCCCCCAGAATTTCTTCAGTGGAATTTTTTCCTCATAATAATTGTGTGATAATGACTTTGAAATTATTTACATAGCAGCCTAAATGCTAGAAGTCACTAGGGTGACTTCTCTCTTTACACGTAATTATCATATGCCAGTCAGATACCGTAAAATCAAATGGGGCAGGTGTTTGGGTGGGGTATGAATGCCGGGTTATTGCTGTTAGGAGCTGAGACCACGACCCCTGCATGACTTACGGACGTTACAGCATCTGCTGTAGATGCATCTGCTTCTTGAACGTAACAGCCATTTGAAGATGACAGCGTCTCTGCAGAAAAGCCCAGGCTAGGGAAGCCCATCAGGAAAAGCAGACTGGGAAGTATTCCTAAAGGAAGGAGGGTTTAGGAGAAGCTTGAAGGGGACTTGCCTGAGTTGAGGTGATGATGGAGGAGAACAGGAGTTCGGAGAGTCCTCCTGACAGCTATGGTTAATCTGCTGATACCTCTGATTTCAGAGAAAGAGAAACTGCACTCTTCTCCCTTTGAGGAGCTGCACAGAGGGGAGGAAGGAAGAATAATGGAGGTACTTGACTTTCGCTTTAGAGATGCCGTCTCTAGGAACTGTAAATTTCTGATACTCTTTGCCTTTTTAGATGAAGAAGACCCCAAAGCACCAGGTTTTGATGTTTGTTGCTTTTAGTGGCCTTAAAATTGGGCTCTGCCTCTGATTTTACAAGGCTTGAAATGTGATGCATCTAGTAGCATATTCCCTGTCCTTTCTTCTTAAAAAAGCTGCAGCGGACTCGAGGAGTTATTTAGGATGCTAACAGGAGGAAAGCATTTGGCACTAAAGATCAGGCCTGCTGTCAGTTTGGCTGGAGGCCTCCCATAACATCAACGGGATCCCCAGCAATACTTACTCCTGACAAGGATTCCTCCCAGAATCCATGTTTTAGGGGAGTTCAAAGAGCCAGGAGACTTCTCCGAGAAAACCTTCAGCACCTCCACCCCGCCGCAGGGACGCACGTATAGCGCAGAAATCAGGGAGGAGCTCTCAAAGCTTCCCTGGAAAGGAGCCTTACAGTCCCGTCCCGCTGGTTTCTCGCTGGAGGAGAGGGAGCTCTCCCGGTTCATCCGGACACTGGGATGGCGGGAGGAGTGTCCTGGTTATGGCACCCACGCGGGTTAGGTGTGTGCTGGGAGGGCGGCCAGGACAGAGATCACTTTCCCTCTGGCAGTGGGAACCAGCGTGGTCTGCCTTCCAAGGCGTAATTAGAGCTGAAGGAGAAGAGCCCTCCATTGGCAGGCGCTTGCAGTGGGAAAACAAGAACGTGTCCTTCAGGAACGAAGGGTCAAACCTTGCCAGGCCATGGTGTATTTCCAGGGAGGCAGAAGCGCTGCTGGTGAGGGAGCTTACTGCCCAGGGTCAGAGGGAGAGAGCGCTGGGGCCCTCGCTCCAAAGAATCCGCGCTAGAAAAACAGGGACTCTCCAGGCCATTTCCACATCCTTTCCTTTTGCATAAGCAATGCTTGCCTCGTAAGAGGAAAACAACAAACTCCTGCCCTCTAGAGACAGGAGACCTCCAGCTCTGCTGAATAAAATATTTGCCACAACCTCCTTTTGAAGCAGATGCTACAAATGCATACAGTTTTATTCCCCCCTAAGGCCCACACAGGCGGCTCAGCAGCTCGCCGCGCTCTCTCCTCCCAGCCCTGGAAGGCCAACTCGCAGGAGAGGCAGCTTGTCACAACCGCTCTTCTTCAAGGCAGGAGTTTATTTGGAGAACTGCTGAATAAAGCAGTCACAGAAAACTTGGCAAAGGAAGACAAATCCCTCCCTTCTTCATTACCAAAACCTGTCTAGGCAGGACGGCAAACGCTCGCACTAGTTGAGCGCTTGTTCCCTTTCACATTACTCGGTGAAAGTTACTTGGAATTTCAAAGGTGGGAAAACAGTGCCGAGAGTCTAGCCCTGTGTCTTTGCTCTCCAGTACCGGGAGTCTTGGCAGAAGCGCTCCCGTCGGCGCCACACAGCGTATTGAGCTGCAAAATCCCTTCGGTCCTGGCTTTCACCAGGTTACACCACTGGTAAACATGCACTTTGAAGATCGTGTTTGCCGTAGCAACTGTGCCGAAATGTCCATATGTCCAGTTACAAAATAAGCGTTATTAGTGGGGTGAAAAGCTGTTCTTAATAGCATTTCCTCAAAGCCGCCAGCGTGCTAAAAATACTACAGATAATACCCCTTGACTCCTAGCGCAGTGCATCAAGTATTGCCATTTACATCTAAGCAAAGCGGGTACGGAGCGGGTCGCAAGCCCCGCCAGATGACAACAGCGGCATTTTGTAGTGCATGCTGGCTCTGCCCAGCCAAGGTTAGCTCCAAACGTTCAGCAAACCACGTCCACACGAGATTTACCAAACACACGCCTAAATCACAGGCACTTGAAAAAACCCAACAAACCAGAACTTAGCAACTTTGTTCAACAATAGTCAACTGCTGAACTAGGACTGCATCAGATGTAACACATAAACGGGGTTAAGATACCTGCAGGGTTTCTCTCCGCAAATTAATACTGCCTGCATATTTATATTAAAGTAAAAGTTTGAGGCAGATGGCTACAACTGAGCTGCACAGTTTCCTGCAATAAATACTCGCCTGACACAGCAGCTACAGACTCTTGGCCACCCATTACATGTCTTCTGTCTTTACGCAGCATCTTTAAAATACCTATTTTAAACCTATTAGGAGTAGTTTCGTTTTGTTGGCCTATACTCTAAAATACATTATCTACTTGGTGCAGAAAGACAGGAACTATCTTCTAAAAGAAATTAGCCCTGTGCTCCCGCTCTGCGCTGTACTCCACGTTCACGTCACTTGCCTACAAGTAAAGCAGGACCAGGGGATGAAAGGTGGCTGTGGAGACAGACCCAGGTCCTGCGGTACGTGTAACTCTGCTGGCACATTCTCCTCAAAGTCATGTTTTGAGGCAGCTGCTGCCAGGTTCTGCTGTGAAACTACAGGTCTTGAAATTCAGATGACGTGACTTTTGAAAGTTGACCGACAGGACCGCCAGACCGCTTGGACAGATCGTGAGGTTCATGCACACATGCTAAGGAGGCTACATTACTTAAACATGAGGACAGTAAACCCGTTATATGCCTTTCTGCTTATCTCCAGTTACTGGCAAAATTGCTAGAGCGACAAAAAAAATCCTTCTTAGGATAAAAATACATAGTGCCATTCATCTGTAGTTTGTTTCTTTTTATTATGTGGTTGTTACTTCAGGAGGATTTTGAGCCCATCCCTTGTTGTTCTTGGGGTTCGGAGCTTAGTTCACCCGTCAGTGACGTTTCAGCCACGAATTAAGTCATTTTGGGGAGAAAGTCTCCCTGGGCAGCCCTAGAAATGATCCTGACGTCTGCATCAGTAGTGCCGGGTTCTGTAGCAATAACGCCAGTTCAAGATCATTCCTCTAAGAGATTCATCGCTGATTTAGTCTGTGAAAAATGATACTTCCAGCAGTGTATAGCACTGCAAGTCATCTTTTCCCAGGTGCTAAATATCTCCCACCACAGGGACGCCGGCTGGGACTCACTCGCTTGCCCTTTGTGCGGCTTCCTAATGGCCCTGCGTGGGGACGGCGGGGGGTGACCACGCGGCCACTGAAACCTGGTGGGGGTGGGCTTCGGGGGCGGTAACGCACCTACGCAAGGACAGGGAACTCCCACAACTTGAAGTGGTTTTGCTTTATATAGAATAAACGCGCATCTGCAGGGATGAGGCTTGAGCGCCAAGAGCTTGGCAGCGGAGCACACAGGTTTGTGTTGGCAGAACTGCAAAGCCAAGTCCAAATTCTTGCAGCGTTGTGAGCTCCTCGGGTCTCTGAGACGAGGGACTCCCCGGTCGCCAGGGACAAAGCGCAAGCGTGAGGGAGGGATGTCAGTCTATCTCTCTGAACGCTGCTTAGACCTGCACAGGACATGGGTGGGTCAGTAACCCCTTTCCAAAGTAAACATATAAATCGGCTACCTTTAAAAAAAATAATATATAAACTTAACTTCACTTGTATGCTCCAGCTTGTCAACGGATATTTATGAGGTGAGTGTAATATTATAACGGTTATAGCAGTGAAATACATCCCGAGCGGGGGAGCTAGTAAAGAAGCGCACGGCTGTTAATGCCAGTAGAATTTTAATGCCCAGGAGATGGGGGCAAGGTGACACTAGCTCTCATGAACGGTGCTTTTGCCGGCTACAGCGGGGGAAGATCACTGGTGGGTGCCCCTTTCTGACGGCCGTAAGAGCGCGGGGTTTGGCTCCCGAGCCCCCCACAGGCGCGTGGGCACAACCTGCTGTCTGGCTCCATGGGCTGCGTGGTACCGGGCTCTGCCCAGGGCAAGCGGTGGGATTTCTCCAGAAAGGAAACAGCCCCCACTCTTCAGCTCTTGTTACAGGACTTGGAGGAAGGTGCTGGCATCTCAGCACCTAGACTGAGTCCCTGCCGGTTTTATTCCTTTTAAAGGCCCTTTTATCGTCACAGCTGAATGCGTGCAGGTCAGGAGCACGTGTAGGAGTTCATTATCCCCGGTAAGCTCTGTACTGGGAGTTAATGATTCTAAAGAGGTTTGGAAAGCAGGAAATTGCCTGTTCCCTTGCATTAGCAAAGAAGAAAAGGTTTACAGTCCTGTCCTTTACTGAAAGCGCTACAGGGAAGAACCGGATACTCTCAACTTTGATTCCTTCCAGAGAAGCGAACGGCAGGCTGGGCCACAGGGAAAAAAAGCGCAAGACGAAACAGAATCAGGTAGAGCAGATTCTCGCCTGCTGATCCAGACTGCCCCAGCAGCCTGGGCAGGCTGTCCTGGAGAGCTGTCCTGAGAAGACAGCTTTCCGGGGAACGACAGAGCTGGGCTGGCAGGGATCACAGATGAAAGATGCTTTGATAATGCTGTGGAGACAGGACCAACATAAATGACATAAGTATGTGTCTCGGGAGTGACATTACTCTAACCCCCTCTCCTTCCTCATGGCTATGCGGGCACCGATCAATTGGGCTGAGGGCACAGAGCTCACGAGTGCCATATAAATGACAAATCCCAAAAGGGTATGTATGTTCCCTTTATGGGGACACTGCAGCTGGGGGTAGCACACGATTCGCAGCTTCTGCTGGTATGTCGGTGACAGGCAGTGGAGGATCCTGATCCTTCAGGGCCAAAATGAGCCAATCTTTTACAACATTGTATGTTATAGGGGGTAATACAACTATTCTGGACAAAACAGAGCTGTAAGTGCTTCTCTGGAAAACGCAGGTGTTCTTATCAGTCCCAACTTCGATGCTAAACAATTCAGCAGCGTACAGGGAACCTTTACCTATATATAGAGTTCCTCAGCAATTTAGAGAAATTCAGTCATACCCAAGGACAAGGTAGGGTTGAGCACTGGAGAAGAGACGGTGCAGCACAGGCCGGGTGGGTGGCTGGACAGCATCACATCCCCTCCCCACCCTCCTGGATTTTACAGCTGAATTACTGAAGGATACGGCGAGCGGGGCCAAACACCAGAGCGAACAGTAGCCAGAGCCAGTGGGTGGAAGGTGGCAGGTTAAAAGCTCCCTCCTAAGACCAATGCCCGCCAGCAGCAGCCAGCGACTTAAATGCTAAGCGAGTGATTTGAAGTCCTGTTCCGAGTTGAGGATATTTTGTCCCTTCAGCTTTCCGTGCCATACTGCTTACAGTGCATAGGTGCCCTGAGCCTGTCAGCTCAGCAGCACTGGGAGGAAGGCTGTGATGAAGGACCCACAGCCTCAAAGGAGATCACATCTCACTGGGACCCTGCGACAGCGTCCACAAGTTGACGCTGGGTTCACTGGGTTCAAGGTTTTACAGAGAGAACCCTGCCTTCCTTCAGTTGCATCCTTCCAGGCAATGACACAACACAATAAAGGAGAGCAAATCGGGAAACTTAAAGCATTTATTATCCCACCCATGATTAAATACTCCTTTTGGAGAAGTCCTTCCCAGGCAGCAGGGCCCTTAGGTTCAGAAGGCATTGATTAGCACAGTATTTCACACGTGAGTACAAAAAGCCTATCACGCAGGAAAAGAAAGAGGAAGAGCTGTGCTGCCCGGTTTCAGCTCGGGAGGCAGCACTGCGAGGAGCGCTGTCGCTCTCCTGGCAAACCAAATTATTCCTTCTTCCTTAAAACCCTTACCCTAGATCTCTTTGCTCTTTTTTTGCTGTTGTTGTTAAATACCTGCCATATTCTTCTCCTGCGGTACCTGTGGGCATCTCCAAGAGTTAAGGATGGGGTGGGTTTTTTTCTATTGTATCTGGAACACGGAGACAACTGCCATATTCCACACAAAGATCACAGAATGCTTGCGTAACTCATTTTTGAATTACTCTAGTCCTAAACCACTAATTTAGTTCCATTTTACACTGACTACATGTTGGTATTGTTAAGGTTTATGATCCAGTGATTTACAAGGCATGATACATCTGATTTCAAATGGGTTGGGTTGATCGTTTAATTGAGTACGGGGACATGAGCGTAACATTAACTCACCAAACTGGTGGATCATGGCAATGCTGCTCGGATGGTAATTCACTGGGGTAATTAGTTACATAGAACAAGCATGTTTTAATTGTGAAGGCCAAAAATAGACCGATGAGTCTACTGTTTGGTAAACAGTGCTTCTATTTAAGTAAATAGTCCTTTTTGTAAAGTTCAGATTAATCAGAAGAAAAATTTAATGTTCTGTTTCTAAAAGTTGGTCTTAATAACGAAATAGGTATCACTGCGTAGGAAGTTTTTGAATTCATTTAGAGGAAGGACTTACACAAGTATGCATCTTCGCCGGAAAACCGCCTTGCACAAAGGCAGTGGTGTTGGTTACATCACATAAACCCAGTCTCCTGGCTGATGAAAACCTACAGTTCACATTGATGTGGAGTGGTAAACCCTTAACAATTAAAAATTAGGCTTTTATCTTCTGCCTACTTCAGTTTGTCCATCTAGAAGGAGAATGGTTTAAAATCTCACTTAACCACTTAGAGTGTATTTGTTATTATCTAGCATTGCCTGACATTGCCAGTGCTTTGACAGCCAGTAGTTCTTCGGTGCTTGGAGATTCTCCAGCCACCGGGGGGGTTACCTGAGCGGGGCTCGCCCTGCCCAAGCAGCGCCGCCTTTTTCTCCTCCCTCCCCCGAGTCCTGGAAGAAGGAGGTTGGGGCAGAGACGAGGGAGGTGAGTGGGGAACCACAGTGGCCACTGCTCATGGACGGATCTCCGCGCTCCCTACTGTGTCTGGGACCGCTCCTCCTCGAAGGAGGGACCCTCTAAGCCAGCATTTAGGGCAAAAAGTTACGTGCATGAAATGAACTGCAGCAAACAGATCAAGAGAGAGGCTTGCTGATCTACATGTACCTATTTTTGCTAAGAAATAATAATATGAAAGGTATATATGGTAATTGTGGCAGTTAAACTGTAAGCATGGTGAAAGCTCAAAGCCCTTTCTGTTGGCTTGAAAGCTGCTTCTTAATGCATTTCATGTGTAGGTATTGCAAAACCAGGCACCTTGTCACATCCCATTACCTAAACGTAAAAGCTGTTCTCTCCTATGCCGGCGTGCAGTATTTGCTGTTCCGTTAATGACACTACAGTGTTCCCGACCTTCTCATTAATTAGCACTTTCAGTGTATTTTCCAACATCCTGATGTCAGCTCTGTCCTCTGCGAGCGTCACACTGTACACAAAAAATGGCTTCCTATATGGAAGGCTTTGTTTTCCTTTGAAATCTCTCATCCTCCAGTTTTCTTAAATAAGAAAAGGTAGTCAAGGTTGCCAGCACATAAATTCACACAAGTTACAGCACTATCTAATCATACATCAATATACTCACTACCTTAATGCCTACGGGTAGGTTCAGAGTGGAAGTGACCCAACCTCAAGTAAAAAAGCAAAAAGAAGCATCACAGCAGTGTCTTCCAAAACCCTTCTAACCCTTACTAGGGGCTGGTAGAGAAGACCTGTTTCAATAAAACAGAAAGTCTTTTTCTTAATTCTAGTGAAAGCTATGCCGTGTAACTCCTAAGGTAACATCTCTAAATATATATATTTTAAGGCTTCGCAATATCCAAATTTATTTGGAACAGGTTTATATTCCTTCTCCTCTTCAGCTTCCCCCTTACGTTGTTCAAAAATCATCTCCCAGCCGTGGTCAGCCTTTAGCAGACGATGGACGCTCCAAGATGTCCGGGCAGACCGGCCAGGCCGAGGGAGCAGGAGCCCCGGCGCGGCGTCACGGGGAGCGGGGTGACACTTGCACTCCTGCTGCCTGGCAGGATCCCGGCGACGGCAGAGGTGGAAGCCTCCCTAATTTTCTATACAGGGCTCTTCAGCTGGAACTGCTTCCCAGGGCCACAGAACACTGTCTTCCCGAGAACTACGGGGCCAGTTTGGCCCTTTAACGATGTCTGTCACAGAGTTCATTAATGCCATTCTCAAGAGCTAAAAACACCCTCAGCCCCTCTTCGTGCACGGCACTCACTGACTTCAAGCACTCAGACCTTGAAGAACTTATTTTTGATTCCGGTGATTACTTCAGACATCAGGTAAAGCACTGAGCCACTAAAACACCTTCTAAATGCAAACACCAAAATTAGTAATAGTCACATCATTTGCCCAGAATTCATATTAATTCATGCACTGGTACCTATCTTCAAAGAACAGTGAGAATGCAACAAACAGCAGAAATTTTGTATCGATGATAAATTGTAGTATTAATTACATCAAGGAGGAACTACTGTGGTTCTCCCGTTACCTGCTTTCTGCTCATGCTTTGCGGTGTTGTTTTTCCACTGTGCCGTTACCTGGGATGTAAACATCTTTGCTGGCAGTGGGTATTTAACATGAGCTCCCTCGTCAGAGTTGCACAGCGCTTCTGGATTTTGTGCTCCAGAAGTACTCTGCTTCTACCCCAGAATTCACTTTGATATGCTTAACTAAAAAAAACCAAAAAACAACCCAACCCAGCAAACGGAAGGCACGTGAAGATGTCCAGGCCTATTATACTTTGCCTTACAGGCATCTCTCTGCACTCTGGGTTGATTTCTCTGCATCTCTTCCGCATTTGTAATACAGGCGATAGCTGCTAGAAGCTACTACAATTACCGTACCCACCTATTCACCAGGTTTATATTTATTATACAGCTGACAGAAGTAGGATCATCAGAAAAGCACTAGGAGAGAAAACCCCTTGATGAGAGCACTGTCTCTTTCGTGCCAGCCAGGGGCAGGTGCCGGCCGAGACTTGCTCGAGCAATGCCAAGTAACCCTGTGTGCCATCGCCCTCCCCGTTAACCCGTAAAACATTCACATCAAAATAAAGAAATGCGAGGAATATGAAATTCAGCCCTAAGTTCATCTGGTGATGCCATCATCTCTTAAGACGAGCGCGGTAATTCTGCCCCAGCCGTGCATCGACAGAAAGAAGTACGGGTTCAAAGCGTAAGCACAGCCGCCTCTTCCCAAACGAGCACAGTTTCCCTGGCACCATCTTTACAGCTCTCTTAGAAATTGCTTCACAGACACGACAATTTCAAAGTCCTCGAGTAGGAATTGAAGGAGACAGAGGAAAAAAACCACGCTGAGCTTTTTTGCTTTTGAGGAGGTTTTCACGTAAAGTGCCTCTCACGAGACCCGCAGCCCTGCGCACCCTCGAAGGTCTCCCCACCGTGCTGTGGCCCCGCTGCGGGACGGGGCATTGCGGGGCGCAGCCCGGTGGAGGGGCTTCCTCATCAGAACCTCACGACGAAACACGAGGTACCGTCTGGCATCCGCTAATTGTACCGCACGCCTTCGTGAACAAGTACCTAATACTTCCACCTCGGAGATTCCCCGGCTCCGGGTGGAGGAGCCTGAACAGAGGCTCTCCGAAAGCTGGCTTCTTCCATCGCAGCAAGGAGCTACATCGCTGCCGTGCCCAGGAGAGCTGCTCTGTTGGGAGTACGCCCTACTTCAAACTCCCATGATCAGTTTGGGCATCTAAATAAGCTCTGAGAAGCGACCGGCAATTTTTAGTGCTTATCCCAAAATAATAAAAAGCAGTCACAATTTTTGCTAGTGGATTTGTTACATTCAGCTACACCAAAAGCTGTCACGATTAATCTGGGCCCATTTACGGGAGAATGGTGGTTACTCTGGTACGACACCAAGAGAAACCGCTTTTCCTTTTAGTGCACAGTGATTTTAAAGCACGTAAGAACAGAGTTTATAGATGCAGAGCTGGAGTTATTGCTAATAAAATACAGTTTCAAATCAGCAGCAGCCCTGCTAACTACCAGCCACATTTCCCTGCGCGGCGCGGGGTGAGGATTTGGCTCGGGGGAGATCTGTGGGGAGGATCTGTCGTCCCTGTGATCTTCCCTTACCGTGCTTAGATAGGTTTGAGTTTGCTCACTGCAGTTACTGAGAATTTGTAAATTATTCTCACAAAAGACCTGGGAGTGTTCAAAATGGGTCTTCTGTGTCATCGCTCCTTTCCTAACATCATAAATTTGTAAGTCAAATGCAGTGCCTCACTCTGGGTAATTTCCATTAATTCTTAAAAGGTTTTTCATGGGTTTGTTATTGTCACAAACATCTGAATTTAAATTACAGCCTTCTTCCAGCATCTCATGTTCAGCACCGGAAAACCTTGGTTGCATTTATTGCTCCACCAATAAGAGCTTCTCTCTCTTCCCCCCTCAGGGCCGATGTATCAACTTCACCCGAGTTCAGTCTCAGTAGCGGAGGAGAAGAGGACACCGGGAGGAAAGACAGCCACGTCGCCACTTTTCGACAAGCAGAGAGAACCGAGCGCTTCCTCGCATTTCTTGGCTCATCCTCAAGCCCGAACTCCGAAGGTCCCCGCATCCCCGCTGCCAGGAGCCGGCGTCGCCGTACCCGCTCCCGCTCCCACCCCAGCGCGCTGAGACCCTTCCGTCTCCCGCAGGGAGGGGACGAGGAGCGGGGACCTGCATGCCCGTGCTTTCATACAACACGAAAGGGAGAATACAGACACCAAAGATGATAACGTTTTTGTATTTTTGCTACTTTATGTTTTTTTAAAGGACTACAAATTCTCAGGACGTAATGTGCTTTTAGCGGAGATGCAAAGTTCCTCAGATGCAGCGATGGCACGTGTTATTTAAGCAGGGACTACTAGCCCAAGGCGGAGGGGAGCGATTCCCACCAGGCTAAGCAAGCACAGGAGCCGATGCCTTACAGCCATGTCAGATCGCAAGCCCTCGCGAGGCTCCCATCGCATCGTGCCTTACGGGAACCTTCTGACTGGAAATCTTGTCATTCTAACACTGAAAAGTGCACACGCATGACAAAACGTAGACAGGATGCCTCAAGGTACTGGTAGCAAGCAAGACTTTGCCCTTTAGTTTCTGAAGACACCTTTCTTTCATTATGCACCGGGGACAGGAAGAAAATTAATAGAGCGTTATTCCATGGGAAGACAGCCTGTAACCAGAGATCTTGAGCGGAGTTTGAGGGACTGACGCTTCAAGACCTTGACACGGTGGCTGGTGGTTTCTTCCCCTTTCCTGCATTCAGAGTTCAGTAGCGCATAAAACATCATCATCTATAAACATACCTAGCAGTCGTAGGCTTATGTATTTTTTTTTTTTTTAGATTAAAAAAAAGCAGGAGCCACTAAGCTGGCATCTCAGGGTTCTTCCCCCCCGCCAAGTCTCCAAGGGCTCTTCAGCGTCACAAGCCAGCAACTCTCTTTGCATGAGAATTTCAAAGTTTAATTAATATAATTAAAGGCAACAGCAAGCAGCAGCCTGTGAAGATTTTGCTCATCTTTTTTATGCCTTTTGACATTGAATGACCTATTACTGTATGTGCATTACTCGGTTGGAGGGGGCACCGAGCATTGGTTAGGATCCAGCAGTGGAAAAAGACCTCCTTCCATCAATTTAGAAATTAAATATAGGGGAGCGCCGGCCATCACAAAACATCGACAATGTATGTATTATAATTTTTTAGAAAAACCAGTGTCGTGTCACGTCGACAATGCCAAATTATGTTAGCGTGAGCGGAAACACTGTGGGGGAGGAAGGAGGGAGCAGCTGAAGAAAAAGGCTCAAATGATCCAGTCACTTTCGATACTGTACTTCAGATGCAAAATGGATATTCGAGTCGAAACCTGACAAAGCGCGCCCGCTTTGATGGGAACTGGTATAGACAATGACCAGTGGCTGGGTCAGTGGGATGTCTCTCTGCGAGCAGGGAGGCTTATCAAATGACACTAAAAATAAGTTCAACAACCATCACGGTGGAGGGGAAAAGGCGAACATTTCACATTTGGTGGGCATGAATGTGCGCAAGATGGAAAGAGCAATGCGAAGCATCCTGGTCTAATTATCTCCTTTGTGCTCTTCATTGAAATTGCAAGGGACATAAAAAATTCTCTTGGTCGATGTCCAAATGCGTGGCACTGCCCAAAGAAGCCGTTACATATATCCACTCGCTTACATCTTTTGCTTGAGTTTATTTATGTCACTGGTAGCCTCATCAACAGCCATGTGTGCACATTAGACTACAAATAAAATTGTTATCTAAGTTTCAGTGATCATTTCCTCCTTCTCCTCCTCCCCGCTAGCCTCCCATCCTCTTCACAACTTACGCCTTCACTCTGCCAGCTAACGCGGTGCCCATCGGGACCGGCTTCCAAAGGCAGCCCGCCTTCCCGTGGCGTGCCGAGAGACTGCCACAGGGCTCTCCCGGCTCTTCCGCCGCTCCTGAGAACCCCTCAGACCCCGGCGCGGGCAGGACCCAGCGGCGGTCACGTAAACGGGACAAGAGGTCGCTTGTCGCGCCTGTACCTCGCAAAATCGCAGCCTCCATACCACTGGCCCTTGGCCGGGGACACTGTAGCCCAGTTGCGTACAAAAGGCTGATGTTATCCATAAAGCCCAGCCATCAACGAGTCTGGGGCTTATTTCAAGCCACTGATTAAACCTCTCTGTACTCCCCAGCTTAGCTCGAGATGAAGAGCCAAAACTAGGCGGGTTTGGTAGGACACAGGTGAGGTTCTGCACCGCTCCTCAAGGTCCTGAGGCGGCACGGGCAGAAACACCGACCTCATGAGCCACCAAGTTAAAATAAGCTCCGTCCCGTTTTACTTACTTCTCCTCCATCTTTAATGCAAAGGCGACACTTCTTCTGAGACGTGGAATTGCCGGCTTGCATTTTGAGCAGCGTATGGCATAACAGGAAAACATGCAGATAAAGAGGATTTTTTCCCTCACGTGTATCTGCGGTCTCTCAAAGAATATTTGTAACAAATAGAGCCACAGAAATAGAAATCCACTAATAATCCTCTGTCCTCTCTAGCTGCCTATCCGTATTCATTAAAAACTGGAACACGCAATTTTTCACAGAGTGGCTGATACCAAGCAAAAACGTATTTCAGGTATCTACATTGATTTTCCCTTCTAATTGGCATGATATTGCAGCATGTTACACTTTTCGTTTAGCTGAAGATAATACCCTAAGAGTTTCATTATTGTACAGCGTGGAGTATCTGTCACAAATAATTTGGGGGGCAAAGGCATAGGGTAATAGTACTTTAAAATCCACTGATTCAAAATGACACAAAGTAAGATTTCCTTGGCACGAGAGCTCAAAACGCTTGAGAAAACCACGATCGGGAGGGTTAATGGAGTACGTCCCTCGCACCATTTCACACCTTGGGCATCTCCTTACAAAAAACCCATGCCCTGATAACATTGTTGGTATCTATTTTAGCCTGCGTAAGAAAAGTAACAGTCTCTTGAGAAACTAAATGAGCATAAAATGGTCCAGAAAACATTTTACTTATAAGTAGGTATAAACTCCACAGTCTGAAATGGTTCTTTAACAAGATGCCCGCTCTTACTGCAGTATCTTATTTCCATGCCAAAAAGATCCTCAAAATACAGATGACAGGGCGACTACAGGCACTGGGTAGTGTGACCCTTCACAGCTTAAACTAATTTAGGAAACCTCTGATCTCTCCAAAAACAGATGGGAGGACGAGCGTCTGATGAGGGGAGTTTCCCTGCTCAGGAAGGCGCCGGGCGAGCGCTGGAGGGAGCCACGACAGCCCGTCCCGGCGAGGGCGGCCCCGCGGCCCAGGGGACCCTGCGGTCGGTTCCTGGGACACCGCGTTGGTCTCTGGAGACCCCTGCGGATCAGAACAGGCTTGGGGGGTTGGGGGTGTAAGCAGGGAGATTACCATAGAGCAAAGAAAAGAATAAAACCTAAAAAATCCTGCCACACGGCAGTTTACAAATGCTGGGAGAGGTGACAAGAAAACGGGGGGACAAGAAATAAAGTCTGAATGGATTCTCACCCAGGTGCCACCAGCTGCACTGGAACCTGTTTCAGGTGCGGTACAACCCAGCAGAAAAGACCTGAAGTGTTCAGAAAAGGGCAAGTTGCTTCCACTGTCTTGACGCTCGCTTCCCCGGCAGTGCCAGACGCCTGCAAACCCGGTGCGCAGGCAAGCCGGTACAACAACATGGGTCTGCAGCACACACAAGCGGCACTCTATAATAATCTCTCGATTTTTAAGAGATTTACTGATGCTCCTTTTACTTGATGGTGCTGAGAAACACAATACGAGAGTATCGCCAGCAAGGAAAGCACGTTGCTGAAAATGGTTTTTTCTAAAGAGCAATGTACAACAGGCACAGAAACACCAGCGGACCTTGAGGAGCCCTGGTACGACCGAGACAAAGCAGGATTTATAGGAACAGGAAACAGTATTGCGGGCATCAGGATACCCTAAATAGAACAAGGCTGGTTTTTTTTTTTACATTTTGATAACAGCAGAAATTAATTGACTGGAGTTAATATGAAATAAAAATTAAAATGAAATTTTCAGCGTTCCCTTTCCGTTGTTTTTTAATTCAACAAGAACCACAGCTTTCATCAAACATTAATCTTCTGGGCTTAAAGCGAAGGAGACGGGTCAGGCTGATGGAAGGTGAAAGGCAAGGGAATTTTCTCCCCTGCCACGGTGCAGGTTCATTCCCAGTCACAAGCGCTGCAGGAAAGCCGGGGCAGGCCGGGATAAATTCATGTGGGTATTTGTCCTGCAGGAAATTACTGCGCCACATCTCTCCTCTTCTGATCGTCCTTAATGCGCCATCACAACTCTGCGTTTTACAGGCTGATGTTTACTTAACGTCATCCCGTTAAACTGTTCTAACGCGCCCGAATTGGAGGTGCAATCCCAACTCTGGTGTGCGGTGGTTTGGCTTTTTTTTTAAAGGCAAAAGATAACGTTATTTTTTTAACCGTCTCGGTAAACGGTACCTCATGCAAGTCATGTTTACATCCCCTCCCCGTGATTTCGATAGACTCCGAATACGCAGTTATTCAGCCTCTTCAAAATTCATGGTGACACCAGGCTGCACTGCTCATTGTTTTCACTTTTAAGCACGTCCTTACAATTCAAATCACGTTGACGTACTTAAGGGGGGGGGGGGGGGGGGGAAAAAAAAAAGAAAAGGTGAAAGCCACAAGTAGGGTAGGTTCTACCTTTTGCTCTTCCTCCCTGCACAGGGAAAGGGACCGGGGAGTTTTGTGTTCTGTCTTCTTAGACAAAACATCCCTTTCCAGCGAGATGGAGAGAGAGAACCCTCACTTTTATTCATCACAATTTAGGCTGCAGGGAAGGGTGAAGAAACGGAGTGCTACCAATTAATTTTTTTCCAGGTGGGAAAAATACACACTTTATCCTGCGGTTATTGACTGCTACCTTGTGACTAAAATAACACTGGTCTGCTGCAGAACAGTTTTCTTTTTTCTAGCTCATTGGGAAGCAGCGAAGGTGCCGTCACCATCTGTCCTTAGATTTTAGGTCCCTGGAACTTCTCCCTCCCAAGAGGAGGCTCGGAGGAGAATTTCGGGAACTCCATCTGCAGCGCTGGGCCATGAGGTTTTGCCATTGTCTTCAGCAAAGAGAAGAGGATCCAGCCCAAGGAGCTGCATTTGAAACCCCTGCCATGACAAAGGCAAGCCTCGGATGTCAGGAGGCGGCAGACAAAGCGTACGGAGACATTAAAGCAGGTAGAAACGTACCGACCAGGACCTTCAGAGATTACAGTAGCCAAGCGAAGTAAACGATACGTTTGCTAAAGAGCATCTTCTAAATACCTCTTGTGCCGTTACAAAATTACTTCACGTCAAAATTTCTAGTAAGAGCCTTATTAGACCTGGCATGTACTATTTTATTTCACAAATCTGTTTTGCATTGGCTCAATTAAAATTGTTATATATTTTTGGGTCTTGTGTAGGTGCCATCTGTTTAACAGTACAAGTGGGTCCTGTGATGCACTTGTAAATTTTCTGCTGCAATAATTTTTTTAATATAATGAGGGACTTTGGATACAAGAAACTGCATATACTCAGTGATTTTTTATTTTTTGGCAGTTAACGATTCTTACCGTGTTACAAGGATGGCTCCGCATCCTATGGAAAAGCAAACAGTTGATCTACATGTTTGCACCAAAGTCATATTATTTAATTCACACTTATTTTTTTCATTTGCTTGTCCTGCCTTATTTTGTAAATGAGCTTATTTTCCCAAACTGCAATCCATAGGATTGCCCTCCGCTGGTTTCCTATGGCTGTAGCTCCTTCTGCGGAGCTACTTGGACACGTGTTGAAGCCAAGTCTTTGCCGAAGCGGCAGCAAAGCACAAGGGTTTGCAGGAGCAGCGAGAGCAGCCAGGCCCAGGCCCCTGGTACCACCTCGCCTTGGAGAACTCGGCCCCAGGTGGCCCAGGGATGGGGACACTGGATAAAGCACAAACACAGTCAAGTTCGCAGGCCAGGACGGCACAACGGGTGGCCACAGAGCAGCTCGGGCCCGAGGGGACGCCTGAACCCCTCGTGAGAAGCTCGCCATGCCCAGAGCTGCACGGGCTGGAGCTCACCGACCACAAGGGGTCACATCCGGCAGCCCCGGCACAGGCTGCCACCCGCACTGCTGCCGGAGCCGATTAAAACTAACTCCACACATCTCATTAGTGTGACTGGGAACAAATGCACCTTTTTGAGGCAAAACCCCCATCTGCACAGGAACAGTTTGTTGTGCTCTACAGCAGGGCAAAACCTGGGGACAAATCTCCCGGGAAACAGAACTAAGACATTTTTTTATACTTGGGGGGGGGGATTACAATTTTTAGTTCTTGCTTTTATGTCACAAGCACTGAAATGCTGTTCCAAAATGACAATGAATTACAACAAAGACCCAAACCCCACCCATTGTTAGTTTTCCTTTAAAAAAGGTAGTCTCAAATTCTTCTGCTCAATTCTCCACTACCTTGTAGGAGAAAAGTATTTGGAATGGCAACAATACTGCAGCTTATTCTGAAATTCTGTTTTGCCCTATAGTCAGGAGAGGGATGCCAGATCTAAGCACACGATTTCTGTATGTAGAACGGCTTTTTCCCATATAGTGGATCAAGCAGCAGACAGAAAAGCGCTCAGCTCCCTGCCGTGCTGCTTCCACGCTCGGCAGGACAGTCCCCTCGCCGGTCACCAGCCGTCGGAGGGGGAACCGGCGCATTACAAACCCTTCGGGCGGGCGGGCCGTAGCATCTTGGCAAACCTGGACGACGCTCATTTTTGCCTCTCACATTCCCTGCGCGCTCACTGAGGCTGCGCTTGCTCAAACCTGGCAAACCCATTTCTTTACCCCCAGCCGACGGCCGGCTGAGGGCTCGCTGGGGGCACCACCACCCGTGGCCTCTGGGCACGCCTGCACGGGGCCTCCTCTGCTAACTGCGAGCAAAGATGAAAACCGTTTCCTAACATTGCACTTCTCCCAAGATACCTTTAGAGAACTGGATGTACCCGAAGGACACTTCTTGTCCATTTCCGGATTTTACTTACAAGACTGGAATCAGCCGTGGAGAGATTCCTCCCTGACCACGTCGCTTGCCTCAGCCTTTAATCGAGAGCTCAGAAGCCAAGTCTCACCCCGGCCCTGGCCATCGGCCTGAGCACCAGCGACGTCCCCTCCTCCCTGGAGAACGTACTGGCGGCACAGGGAGACCTGCCTGAGCAAAGCCCTTTATTTGCCAGGCAGCGGGACACTACAGCAAGGGACCTCTACCGGTACGACACACCGACGCGACGGCATTTAAAGCAGCAGCCCAGGACGCCTTCGCTCCTTCCAAAAACCTCTCCCCGTTACCCACGCGCTCAGCAGTTCCTCGGTTCTCGGGACAGCTGCTCAGGGCATTGCCAACACCCGCCATACATTGTGTCTATTGACAGAACCGCAAAATGCTGATTAAATTATGTGCTTTAGCCAACCTGTGTAGGGAAAATTAATTGAACTGCAAAACTGATGGGTTCAGTGTTACCTTGTTGGAATGGGGAGGCTGGGCTATGTAATGCTTGATCTCCTTTTATTTGATTAAGCAAATTAGGAAACAACAGTGTGAAATGCATTATTGTACTAATATGATGTCCAAAATGTGAATCTCATTAGAGCTCTGGCCTTGATGCTTTTTATTCGGTTTCTCTGTAAGCTGAGGAAGAATGAGTAGGCCAGAAACACCTATTTTTCAAATTACAGTGGAACTGCCCAGTAATAAACATCCCATTCTGTACAGGCTTTAGTCACTTGAATATCTCCTCACAAAAAGCATTTCTAAGCTTCTAGAGAAATTCTGAAATGGAGGCGACACTGCAGGCAGATGAGGTCGGAGCCAGAGCGCGTTATCGATTGACCTAAGTTCCCATAGAGCTGAAAGCTGCCTTGGAGAAAAGCAGCTCGACGGGGCGCGAGCCCCAGGGGAGTGGGGACGCTGGAGCTCCCCAAAGGGACGGCCGAACCCTCCGAAGCGTGTTTTGCAGACCTCACCTTGGCAAAGGCGCATGCTGTGGGTACTGGGGAGAAAGAAGGGTGAGAGCGGCAGGGATGAGGGCCCACCTCCGAGAGGAGCGGAGGGGACAGCCCGCTGCCGGACCCGGGCTCTGGAGGGAGCTTTGGGGCAGCCCAGCCTGCGCCTGCCCCTGGGGCGCGCTGCAGGGCGCCTTCCACATCCCTCTCTCCTAGCACAGGCTGGAATTCAAGGTCACGCCATAACCCTAGGGGAGAACAAACATATGGTATCAAAGTAAAACAACACTACATTTCATCTGTAAAAGGGTTTTATGAGAAGAGCCAGTTCAGATATAAGTTGGTGAAGGGTCACTTCACAATATAGCCCTTTCAAATTGCAGTTTAAACTCGGAATTAATTATCCTCTCACTGTCTTGGGTTTTCTTTTCTTCTTTGCTTCACATTAACTGCAGCTGAAATTATTTTAAAGCAATGATCTTGAACGTCATGTCCTTCAGCTGGCCCTGAAAATCCATTTTCTATGGAAAGCCTCCTTTCTTTTCCAAGATTTCTGTTAGTGTATAAAGCTCATCAAGGCTCTGGTTCTCTAGGGGTGTCAGATGCTCGAATAATACCCAGGTGTCTGCCTGCTGGACCAGCTCCAAGGTACTTTATTAGCATGAAGAGACCAATTTGAAAGCCGTTTAACTCCTTCGGCTTCCAGGGATCCAGCGTGCATGTCCTGCAGCAGCAGCAGGACACTTGGCGCATGCGCACAGCTACAAATACAAATTCTGAGTCATCAAGTTGTGAGATAAAAACAGAACATCAAGGGCAACAGGCACAGGCTGACACACGCCAGTCTGACAAAATAGGGGTTTTTTTCATGCAATGATACCTATAAAAAAGTATCTTTAAGGCCAGAGCCACCCAGAAGCTCCCACACTCTTTTGAAAACGCCACTTTTCCCCCTTCCTGTGTTAACCCTGGGCACAGCAGAGAAACGAGGGGGCTTTCCCTCGTGAAGCCACCACAGCTGCATTCCAGGGAACTATTTCCGTACTCCAGCTGCTCTCAGCTGACGGTGAGACGTGCAGTTCAGTCATGGCTGTCAAGGGAAGGTGCAGCGCTCGGGGCCACGTTTCTGGCTCCCACCGCTGTCCCAGCGGGACGAGAAGGCTGCAGGCTCCAGCCCACCCACGGGGTTCAGCGCCCACGCGTGGCAGGCTGCTGCGATACCCTGCCGCACAACGACACAGCACGAGGCAAGGCACTTGCTCAGCACCGGGGGCATACTGACTCCCTGTTTCATCTTCCTATTCCGCATGGTTTTCCTCGGAAAGCGAAAAAACACCCAATTTAAACACATTGCACGGGGATGGTCCCAATCCAAACCAGGCTCTACGACGAGTAACTGAAAGCAGATTTCTGAGGACTTCCGGCTGGAAAGCCTGCCTCTCTCCCTGTACCTAAGGGAATGCTATTCTTCTCCGTTCTCTCGTGAAAAGCTTTTTGATTTTTGCCTCGCACCAGGGTTTCCCCTGGCAGCGCATGAGGCTGAAGCACGCACGGCGGGGCTGCGGTACAAGCTGCAGGGAGGTAACGTCCGACCCTCTCTGGCCCCCGAGGATCCGGAGCTGCCCTCAGGCTGTTCTTGCGACTCCCCCAAGGCCGAGGCCAGAAGGACGGCACGAGCGAAGCCAAGACAGAGCCCGAGGGCCAACAGGCTGCACCTTCCCTACACGTCCTCCCCAGAGCGAGCCGGAGGGCTCCGGGGAGCCACAGAGCGAAGGGACGGCCCTATCCCTTCCCCACCCCAACAATCTGCTAGTGGGTGTTGATGAAAAACTGCTTCAGACAGGATTTTCAGAAGCTTTTCACCAAAGCTTAAATCCAGCTTTATTTCACGCTGCAACTTAGAAATAAATGGGACTTCATCACTGACATCAGCCCACAGCCAAACCGGTGCCAAGAGCTCTTGAAAATTCCTCCCCACGAGCTCAATAGTTTTCAGGAGCAGAAACGATCCTGTGGCAGAGGGGCTGGCGAAAACTTGGTGCAGGGGGGCTGCTCCTCACGAGGGTCACCGCAGGCGCTGGCCAAGGGGCTCGCCCAAGGTGGGACGGGGGGACAAACCCCGCCGAGGCAGCACGGAACCATCAGCCCGATGGCCAGCAGGCTGGGAGGGGCTCCACAAGTGACTCACAAATCTCCGCTGCCTTAGGGCCGATCCTGCCAAGGAGAAACGCCGCCGGCGCTGACCCTGCCTGCAATGCCCTGGCTGCTGAGGAGTGCCACCCTTCCCCGCGGCCGGGCCATGCTCTCAGCGTGGGCATAGCCCGTGGTCCTGGGGTGAAATCCGCAGGGGAAAGCAGCCCCAAAGAGAAGAAAGAGAGCAGGCTCAGCTGCGGTGATTGTGCAATCCATGGCTGCCAGCAGAAAACACTGACTTTTCCTGTTTACATTCTCCAGAGAGTAAGAACAACAACACGTACAGAAAATAATGAAACGCTGAATTCTGGGGTCTCATAGTGATCTGCAGGTACCTGAACTGGCCCTAGAGACATACTCTTCCTCAAATCAGCCCCATATATGCACAGCTTCCCTGTTACACAGGCCTCCTGATTTATGATTTCTGCATCAACTTGCTGGAGACCTGCAGGCCTCCTCCTGCGGTGCCTTCCGCAGCAGCCCGCTGCCGGCTGCTCGGTAACAGGGCAGAGATGTCCCTCAAGTCACAGGTTTCACATTTGCTTCCCGTTCTGCCGTGCAAGTCAGCAAAACCCTCCTACATCCTTAATCCTCTTGGAGCAGAAGAGCATAATTTCTTCTGCAGGGTGGGAGCTGCCATATGTTACCCCCGAGCCCAAGGAAGAGGCTCCCATGGCTAAGGCGGGAGCAGCCCCCTTGCACCCCAGCGGTGAGAAGTGGAGGTGAGACCAGGGAGATGCCCGTCGCGGGGCTGAGCAGAGAAACCCCGCGTTAACCACGCGTGAGTTGGTTTCACTGAGCCAATGGGATAACTTTCCCTGAGACCGCGTGTGATACTGTCAACACCTCGGAGCTCTTTTAACCTCCATCTCCTCCAACACACACCCAAGGAACGACTGAGTTACCACCATTTCCTCAGGAACAGAGAGGGGGGACTGATCACAGCATCTCACACACCGCTGTGTGGCAACTCAAATGTTGACCGCTTGCGAGGATTGTTTTCCTGACCTCAAGAGAGACAACAGTTTCATCATATCTAGAGTTTTAATTGGTGAAAAAGTGTCTTGGTAACTTTGCTACCAGTGATAGCAAGTTGAAAATTAATGACTTAAAATGACTGAAGAACGCAAAGATGGGTGGTGTATGAAACTTGTGAAGGCTAGCGAAAAGTAAATGCACGAGCAATGGATGAAGTTAAACACGTGCAAAATACAGGTTAGATATCAAGAGAGGCTTCTGGAAGACCCAGGGCGGGTTCCTGCGCACGGGGCTGCCCCGCGGGAGCGGGCAGGCAGCTGTCAGGCAGGGACCTCACGAGATGCCTGTGTCCCCTCAGAGCAGGTCAGGGCAAGACGGGCCTTTGCCGTGCCCGAGGAGAGCCGGCAGGGTGAGACGCGGCCGCGTCCCCGATCAATCCGAGCAAACACGGAATCACGGCAAAGCAACAGAGCATGTGAAGACACTGTCAACACACGCTTAAAATAAGAACTGTGAGCAGATGCCCCTGGCTTTCTAGGGACTACGGAAAACTTGAGCTCTTTCCTTGGAGCTCCAACAATTTGCTTCAGAAAGGGAAGAAGCAGAAGGGACCGCCGGTCCCGCAGCGGAGAGCATGTCTGTGGGGACGCTGCACCCCCTGCTCCAGGGCTGGCTCTGCAGGCGCTTGCCACAAAACGGCTGAATTGGAACGAGGCCTCTTGTTCCTAATGCCATTAATGGAAAATGCCATCAATGAACTAGTAGCATGGCACAAAAAGGCACGTCCCCACCTGTCCCCTGTTGCCAGCACAGCTGATAAACCTAGGGAACTAGTCCTCTTCATGAGCCACACAGCAGCAACAACACGGCACAGCGCCTTCCCCACGCCATCGCACCTTCTGCAGAGAAGGTGTCCCCGCCAGCCCTCTTACAGTGCCTACTGCCCATCACTGGCTCTGCTCGATACAGAGCTCCCGGCGCCGTTTCACCAGAAAGCCCGACCCTAGCAAGACGTGGCTGACCTGCCTCCTGTAAACGCTAGAGAACAAGATACATTGCCATCTACGGCGTCAAAGGAGGTGGACAGAGACGATGACAAGGGCTCTGGCAGGAGGGGAATGAGCTCAGGGACCGCTCCATCACCTCTCATCTTCCAAGTTAGACACAGAGGTTGTTATTCAGACCCCTACACATACCACTACAGCGGTAAGGGTTCAGACCAAACACCCGTCTAGCCCAGCCTCCTGTGACAGTGACCCAGGGCAGGGGCAGCACACAAATACAAGGCTGTGACAACAGCTCCAGTGCATATATTTTCCCTGCATCCTCTCCCAGGCCACAATCAGCAGCTGGGGGATGCCCTGACCCAGAGACAGGAATTTTTATATCCCGCTGCTGAGATCACATGGTCTCCATCCCACCCTTTAACACGAGATGCTTTCTTTAATTTCCAGCGCGCGGAATTGGACTATGCCAAACAAGAAAATAAAAACCACAATCTCCAGCCTTAAAAAAATCAGTTTCCGCTTAAAAAGCAAAGCTTCTTATAAACTGCACAGTGTACTACTTCAAAGATTGCAGCAAAGACCTGAAAATCTGAGCCACCAAGATAACCTAAGATTTGAAATACAAATACAATCCCAAAGGCACTGTTTAAAGTTTTACAAATCCAAGGTTTGAGCTATTTATAAGCTGCTTGAGACCCTGTTACCAGGGTTGGAAAGCAAAGGGCTGACAGCATGGAGGCTTTCCTAGGAAAAACTGGAATTTCTTCACAAGGCACAGAGCCATCGGGGGCAGAGATCGCTCAGGGTCGGTGTTTAGCACCCAAGTCCCCCAGCTGACACCCAAATTCTTCTTCCCGTCTTCCATGTCCCTTCCACAAGGCTCAGCAGCTCTGCACACAGAGCCACGCCAGCAATGCACTTGCTATTATTTCAATAGATTTATCAAAGTGTTTTCTCTTTGTGGTTAGGAACTCCACAGAACAGATTCCTCAGGATTTGTGCGAACTATTCTGTGCATGCCCTGGCAGTACACGGGGAGTGAGCGAGGGGACTGATGGCAGCTGGGGGTCATTGAACGCACTGGGAAATATTTTGATTGCCATAACCAGTTTTTAAGGAGGACGAGGTGGCCACAGCGCATCATAAATCCCAGCCAAGCTCTGTACCTATTTTTCCTGCCTGCAAAAAAATAGGTCAGAAAATCCAGGGCTTTGTTAGGGCTTCTCCCCGGTGTTTCCCAGGGAGACACACAGCCGTTCCCTTGCACCACCTTCACGCAGGGCGCGGAGCACGGGCACAGGCTGCACGCTGCTTCCCGGGCCACACAAGGTTTCGTTATCCCCACGTCAGCATGTAAAACACTCCCGTGCACAGAATAACCCAGGCACTGAAATGCCGCCGCAGCTTTTCTCCCTGTGGCTGCCGAGCCACGGTGCCGAGGGACTGAGTCTGGCCGCCCAGCGCCTCCGCGCTGCTTCTGCACTGCCCAGAGAACCTGCAATTCCGCACCTCCTAGCGCTACCTCTTCTCCCGTCCCAGCCTGCCCCGACGCTCAGATCAGGTCCCTCTCTCTTCTGCAGGAAAACCAAGGGAGATGCAGGTGCTGGGCCAAGCCCCTGGCCTCAGCCCTCCAAGGTGAAGTGTGTATGTGCCGCTATGTTCTGCATTCCTTGCACAAAAAACGTCACGGAAAGCTTCCCACCTTCCTCTAAACCAAGCTTCACGGTAATTCTCTCTAAAGCTACAAACACACGGACAGCAGGGCTTCTCTGAACCCAGCCACTAACATTTCTGTATCTGTAACTAAATGAAACCAGCTGCCGGAGTGGCTTTGCTACTTCAAATAATTTCCTCTGAACAGGCCATCTGATAACCACCAAAAGTTCCCTTTTTTCAATTTTACAGGGCTGTATTATTTGACACAATGTTGGTGTCCAAACCAGCCTGTGTAAGTGAGCTGAAAGACTTCTGCTCATTTCTTTGGTTGCTGAACTTTGCTTTGAAACCTTTAGAAGTGCTGAGGTTAAGGGGTCGCTCTAGAAAGGGAAACATGCTATTTCTGCTTCTCCTGCTGCATAAGAAAAGTATAAAACCTGTTTTCTCATTCCCTTTTATTTTCTTTACCTTAAAAAACCCCTTTTTTTCTTTTAGAGCAGCTGGAGAAATAGGTAAAGTTCACTATTATGTGTAAGGAGAGCAAAAGTGAGCATCTGAAAAAGTAAATGCACAGCGGCCTGACCACGCAGTAACAATTTTAGTCTTTGAGATCTAATTCCTGTTTTATAAAAACTGTAAACTCTTTGGTGCAAACTCGTCACTTCAAATCCCTGTGAAAAGGCTCATCCCTTTCTTTGGTTTCATTGGAGAGGTGGAAGTTTCCATGAAGTTTTGGGTACTTCCAGGCCAAGGTCAGCAGCGGCAGAAGAGCGGTTCCTTCCCACCACCACACCCTGCACAGCCCCTGCTCTTCACAACCGAACACCTGCCACTGACAAGCTCTTCAACCACCCTTTGTGATGAGACGCAGCCGCCAACACGCTGAAAGGGACTGGTGATGGGCGATTCTGCCTCTGGAACGCAGCATCCTACCCTGCTTCGCCAAGGTGAGGTCTAACCTGTGCCCGACGGGCCCTGAACGCCGGAGAAGAGCGGGAGCTCGCCGCCAGCCACCTTCTCTTCTCCATTGCCCGCGCTGCAGCCAGGTCACAGGAGAGGACACGTAAGCCCTCGCCTTGGAAATGACTTACTCCTTTCATGTCGCAGCTACAGCCCATGTCTATGCAACCAAAGACAACATCTGATGTTGCCAAAGTATTACACAGTGCGGGGAGGCTGGTAATACAGAATCAGGGAAGAGCTGCCAAGTGTGAGGTTTCCTGCAGCTGGGCTCTCAAACATATTGAGGAAAGATGAATCTTGGGAAGAGCGAAAGGAAGTTCAAGCCCTCCGCAGGACAGGGCTCCAGAGCCCACAGCAGTTGGAAGGGGAGAAGAAAAGCTACTAGCTCTGCAGCCCAGCGGAAGGGAGAAGCCGTGCCACTGCTAAGACCTGGAGAGACAAATTATGTGCCAAGGAAAAGCTCTCGCGATGCTGTCGCAGCATCCTACCTACAAAGCCACTTCCACCTCTCATGTCCCCCTCACGCCCCCGGAGATGCCCCAGCTCTGACGCAGGGCCAAGACAGGGCAGACGTCTCCTGGGGAACCTCGGCTGAGCCCACGGACACCTCCAGCCCTGCCGGCACCTTCCCGCACTGCTGTCGCGCTGGCTGACGGCAGCTGAAACCCCTCGCAGTGTTCACCTTCCCGCCAAGAGGGGACTGCAGCAAAGGGTCTTAACCGGACCAGGGCCTGGCAATCTTTCAGATGAGTTGCCCAGACAAAGCCAACAGTGAGTGAATTCACCCGGGGTGGTGTCTTTCCATACCCTTGCAGAAGAGCTGGACGCTGAGCCGGGACATCCACTGCCATCACCGAACAAGGCCAGGCCCACCCAGCTGTCCCAGATCAGGCCTTTTTCTCCCAAAGCAGCCCAAGCTCTAGCCATGAGGCTGTGCCCTCTGGCATAAGGCACATCGAGAGGAACTTCTTCCCCCGTACAGAGGTGATGAGGACTGTGTGAAGTGGCGGATGTGATGCTGGGTACCTCCCTCCCCCCGATGGTGCGTTGGGGGTGACTGGTGGCACCAGTTGACCGCCTTCTCCTCTAGCCCCAAAAGCACCCACAGGGTCGGTATCAAGCAACAAAATGTTTGCAGGACAACGGGACTCCCCTTTTGTTTCTATTTGTTTCCCGTTACGTAGCTGCTTCAACCAGCATCTGAAATTTAAATAGGACTGGCTTAAAAGGTAAACATTTCTCACAGCTTTCTCATCAACTACATTAAATATAGTCATAAAAAAAAGCCCCACAATATTTTCTGTATTTGCTGAAGGATGACGTCCTCCTTGCCTTAAGCGTGTGCCAGATTACTCATAAACCTGGACCATATGCCACTGCAATTTACTGATGGGCCCAAGCTGTTTTGGTAGATACAAAATCCGAGGGGATTAGGGAGGCTCGATCCACGCTGAAAACAGAGCAACAGCGGTGGGGCAGCTGCTTGCTCTCTTCGCTCCCTCTCGATTTAGGTCAGTAGCCAGCAGACCGCCCCAACGCCATGCTGGGGAGCGGGGCTGCGCTCGGGCACACCAGGGGCCGGCCCCAGCCGCGGGCACCCGCTGCCATCGGGGTGTTCGCCCTCCGTCGGGACCCAGCGTCCAGCCCGGGCTCCGTGGCGAGAAGAGCGCGCAGGAGCAGATGAAACCGCCCTGGATTCTCAAACTTGGAGTTAGGCTGCCAGAGCCACCAAATCAAACAAGGGGTTGCTTCCCCCCCGGCCCCGTTTGCCTTCCCGTGCGACTACACAAATCGCATCCCCCTGGGGTGGTGTGGGTGGGAAGAGCCCAAGTGCGCGGCCGCGGAGCAGGGAGAAGCTCTAGCAAAGCTCCCTGGTGCAAACCTTGCTGGTGGCCGGTCTAGAAGGTAGCCGGTGACCAGCAGGTCACCGCAGCTCTATTTTTGTGTTCCCTGGCCTAGCGTGGGGTCTGCTTTTCAAGAAAAGAAGAGGGCAGCTCGACTGAACGTACTGCCTGAAATGGGGGCCTCTCCCAGGTAAGTTACTCAAAAAAGAGGTGTTTGCGGTCAGCCAGACCTTGGCCCTCAGTCTGGTACCTTGGCCTCTTCCTGAAGAGGCTGATACTCACGCGAAATACCAAATGACGTAAATAATCTACAGATTCAAGAAAAGCCTATTTAAAACCTAGCAGTACACGTAATTCAGTTGGAGAAAGCAGCTACATATTAAACAACTTCTTCACTAGATTCCTAGAACCTCCTTCCGCTCCACGTTATCTTAAATTTCTTCTTTCCTAAGTAAAAAGACAAGGACCTCCATCACCTTGAAGAAAGGCGCTGCGTATCAGGGAACATCAGGGAACAACACGGTACTGCAGAGGGTACGACAGGGAATGGGGATCAGAGGGGCCGAGGCCAAACACCCTACATTTCTCCAAATACATGAGAAGCACTCGGCTTCTCAGCAGATCATGGCCGCTGTGCATGAAGTATCAAACCTAAATCATGTGAACCTTCTTTTCAGAATATTCCTCTACTGGGTGCAATGTGGGATTGTAACTTCTCGTCACTCTGAAGATGCTCATGATTGACACAGCCCGATTGAGTGTTCCGGCTCTCAGAGGCAGCAGACTGCTTCATTCAACACAGCGGCTTTGTGCCCTTGCAAGGATGAGATGCACCCAAAGATTTTACTGCTTGGCACAATTAAGTAGATTAGAGTCCAGCCATTATTCCTTTTAAGTAACAACGCAATTTTAACCTCACATCGCATCCTGAGGGCTGAAACGCATCAAGAAGCCACAGAGCTGTATCTGCCAGGCTTCAGAGGTAGGTGCGACAGTCTGATAGCAGAAGCTTGGCTCGAGAAACCCGCGTTCCAAGTTCTTGAGAAGGGTGAGGCAGCGGCAGGCGTCCAGCTGAATCGACTCGCCTGCTCTCTCTCCTTCCGGAGCTGGACCCATCCCGCGCCGCCGTGCCTTTGCTCTCCGAGCCTGAGATGGAGGGAGGAACCGGCTCTGAACCCTCGTCAGATGTGGCCTCTAGCTTACGCCAGTGAAACTTCACTCCTGTCAGATCTATTGTCCTCCTCGTGCCATGACACACGGCCCATCTGCTGTAACAAACGTTGGCCCTAAGTCTTCGCTGATGTTGAAATCCTTTTGTGTCAACCCGGCGAAGCCGAGACTACACGGCTTTGTGAAAACGAGCCCTGAGCATCCAGCCACGGGCTGCCAGGAGGCGAGGACACTCACGCCTGATTGGAAGGGTATTTATTAGCTTTTTGGCTTATTTTACAGACTCGTCCTCCTCAAGTTTCTTTGTCGTTGCTGTGTCCCAGAGTGACCCCGAAGCACGCGTGTCTTCTCTTCTGGGCCAGGGTGGCTGAGATGGAGTACGGTCACTCCCCGCTCCGCGTGCCCAGATGTGCAATGCAGATGGGGTTTGCAGAAAGGGACGAGGTCTGGCTGATGATAATTGTTTACAACTTTTATTAAACCCATTTTCCTTTTCTAATTATTGTAATAGTTCCAGAAAACATCGCCCGTGAACTTGAAATGCTTTATGATTGTGTGTTTTAATAAAAGCTGTGGAATTATCCTGCGCTCGGTGCCACATGGCCCCACAAAGCAATGGAGCTGCTAAATAATTTTTAAGAATTTATAGTTTGCAAGATATATTTCCCATCTGTGGCAATACAGTAGCTCCCAAATGCATTAAATTTCACAACATTAACAACACCTCTTAAAAACAATTGGCTTAACTCCACAGGATGGTTTTATAATGACCCGAGAAGTGCATTATAATGTATACACATGTTGAAGATTAACATCGTTGAGATCAAATGCTACCAAAGCAAATAAACTCCACATCCAAAACAAGTGCTTTTACACTTCAAAGTAATGCATTGCTGTTCAAAGTATTAAATCCATTAATGCAGAGAGAAAGAAGTTCCTTTTGGCACTTTGCAAGAGCTCAGCCCAACAACCGAAGCTACGACAACAACAAAAACCTGTGGGGTTTCAAGTGTAGTATCTCTAAAATGATTAATCCCCGGGGTGAGATTAGTAGCGACTTTCCCTTCCCTCCTCTCCCCAGAGACCTTCTCTGTTACAAGGCAAAAATACACAAACTGTGCCCAACTTAAAAATTGATTTTGGGATGTAAGCCAGACCAGATGGTTAGGAAAGCTAAATACCGTTGATTTATTTCTTACCCTTTACGAAGCAATATTAGAGACAATGGACCTTATCAGAACAAATGAGAATAAACATGGGGATGCAGACTCAATAGAGAATTAACAACCAAAGCGACCAGATTCTATTATGCTATGATTAATTCTGAATTTGTGGAAGCATTATCAGCAACAAACGTCTAGCTTGATCTAACGAAACCAGCGCCAAACCAGACAACCTTTTGGTTAGTGCTCTTCAATTTGCGAGATACTTCAGCAAGAAAAAAGTGCAGAAGATGCCAGGCTTCGTGCTGTAAGGTCAGCTGGAAAATTCCCTTACCCACCCACCCCACCCGAACCCCAAGAGACCAACAAAAAAACCCAGGTGACACACACCAGCACCAGCTGACTGTCCCTGAGGGATGTCACCAGGCAAAGCCCGAAGATGCAGCCCGAGTCTGTCACCCTTCCTTGCCGAGCCTTGCGTGGGGTGGCAGCCGGTACCGAAACGCTCCTGCGGCGCCGGCCGTTGCCCCGTGCCCCTCAGTTCCCCATCCGAGACCCCACACCCGCCGGGTGCTGCCCCACGGCCGCGTCCCCGCTGCCGAGCTCCCTCCCTCCAGGAGAGGCAAAAGGTGCGAGACAACATTTACTGCCTTGTTGCTGTCGGGTACTCCTTGTAAACAGGTTATATTAATTACTTAACAAATGTTTACCGCTGTCCTATATCACCCTCAGGTTCAACCATCTCTGCAGAGAGAACATTCCGCGCCGGTTAACTGCTGCTGGCAACAAGAGGAAATGGACTTTCTGATGAAAATGTTTAAGGCCCGTTATTTGTGAGATGCAGCTGAGATGGGACGTAATGAATTTAGCCCTGTTTCGCTTCATTTACCATAGCTAACGCACACAATAAAAGTTTAGTTTATACTCTGGTGCTGCCATGCATGAATATCTCATTATAACTGCAAAGACTTTTTATTTTTATTGGGACCTGTAACAGCATCGCGCTATGTTAATTACCAACATGTAACACGAGCGCAGCAAGGTGCGTTCCCCTCCTTCCTTCCTCTGCTACGGGCATGACGAAAACCAAGGGGGCTGCAGAGGGGACAGTATTTAAGCTGGCGTGTTTTATTAGATTACGGCTGCAGTGAACAGGGACTAGAAGCAGAGCACGGGGCAAACGGCGAGGAAGTCACTGCAGCCTCGGCGTGAGGCCACATCGGTGCCACCCAGAGAGCCCCCCCAGACCCTCTCCGTCCAACCCCGAGGCACAACCCACCGCGGGTGCCAGAGGCACCTGCAGCCACCCCCCTGCAGCGCTCGCTGCGCTGCGCTCCCTCCCCTTCCCCTCCCAGCACGTGGGTCTAGACCAGCACCTCTGCCACGTACACCGGGGGAGACCCACCACTTCAAGCCTGGTACACCAGGGGAGACCCTCCCACCCAGCTCGCCACGCAGACCCAGCTGCCCGAGCATCTTTTCGCTGCCTTCCTACCTACCTCCTGGACTAAGATTTCTGTTAGGGCAAGGAACGTGTATTTAAGTCCTTTTGTTTGACTAAAGAACAGGCTGCTGCTGCCCCACGTGGCGTGGGCTGGGTCTCGCCACCCTCCCGCAGCTCACCACGTGCCAGGAGATCCGTGTGTGACGCGCTTGAGGAGGTATGGCCTTTTGGAGAAAAGGGAAGGAGGACAGGGCTAGCAGGTCAGCAACCGAGCAAAGATGGTCACCAGAATTTAGGAAGTGGGATCAGATCTATTTTAGGACGTCCTGGTCTGCTGAACATCCTGGCTACCAGCAGAGCCAGGCTGCTCCGGTCCCGCATGTCAGACTCATCAGCCGTGAGACCACAAAGGTGACGTCATGTCCTAAAATGCGTCTCACAGAAAAAAATCCCAGCACGTTATCACATCCTGCCTTTCAAAGAAGTGGTTTCTTGCGGCACTGGACCATTTTGAGGAATGAAAAACCACAAGTCACCATCTCGATGACAGTTTCTGAGGGAGGCTGGGGTTTTTCTTAGGACCTTGCTGGAAGCTGGGACTTGGTTTCACCTCCATCCCCAGGCAGGGAAAGCAACTGCTTTCTGCCTCCGTGCGCAAGGACTGCTTTGAACACAGCTTATCTGCCTGTAGCTTCAACACGGTCATATTTCCCAGCTCCTCCATAACATCCCTAAAGCGGAGCCAAAAGAGAAAGGAGCAGCTGGGAGGCGGCGGAGGACATTTAAGGAGTCCTTGCAAAGGGTACACACTTTTTGACTTCTGAAAAGCTGAAGGCTCGCTAAAGAAGAGACACAGGAAGGAAATCCAAACACAGAGAAAGATGGAGCCAGCATATGGAGTGAAATGCCAGCACACACGAGATCTAGGTACTCACTAGGTAACCTAATTCTCCAACCCAGATGTCTTCTACAAAACCGAATCCTTAAAAACACTCGGTGTCTTTTTTTCCTTTCATGAACATTCATGTTTTGGAAAACTCCACACTGGAAGTTGCTCAAACTGTTAACGCTCCCCAGGCTGCGGCTACGGTGAGTCACTGCTACATACAGTGACCTTTTGGAAACCCTCAGCAGAACCGAGCAACCCGCTGCAAGCACAACACTAAAAAACCGCGTAAACTCTTCTTTTTTAGGGGCTCCTGAGACTGAGCTCAGATCTGACCCAAATGGGTGCAACGCCACTGGCAGCAGTGGCTTCTAGCGCAAAAAAACAGTTTTCCAGATTTGTGCCCAAAAGAGAAACAGATGCGCGGTGGCTTGTCCTGTGTCCTCTTCGTCCATCGGGCAGGATCCTGCCTCTCCAGGTGTACAAAATTCATCCCTTCTATCCCCGACAGGTTCATGCAAAGGTTCACTTGGTGTCAAGATTGCTTTCTCCTTCCCTGCCGCGTTTTGCTTTCAGCTGAAGAGTCCACTGGATGAGTCAAAAACCTCAAAATGCTTTAAATTGGCCATCTCCACCTCAGCCACTGCCTCCAGACTGGGAGGTCCCTAACCACCACCTGCAGGAACACGGCTGCATGACTGGCCAGGGAAGGCAACCGCTACGCTCGTTTCTTCTTTCACCTCAAGACAACAGTGAGCAAAGGGACAACTTCACTCCATCGCTGCATCCACAGACCTGCAAGCATTTCCTCAGCTACCCCTTGATTTACCCATCAGGTTACCTGTGGACAGCCATGAACCCTTCCCTCCGCCCGCTGGAGAGGTCCCCATTACCTCTGTTCACACGCCATGTCTTTTTAGGGCTCAGATCCTGTGACCACAGAGCCTTGACCTTCCGAGTTACGGTTTTTACACAACTGCTCGCTTTGCTTAAGGCCTCAGCGATCCGCTGCTGAAGCTCAAGTCCACGTGCTCACCCAGGCTCAAATAAACTATGGAGGCACTGCTAGCTTGGTGGGCAGGCAGCGAGCAGGCTGCCAGCTGGACGCGGCAGGGTTAGAAATCTTTCTCCTCTGTCCCTCTGAGGACGTGCCAGGCCAGACGGGGATGGCTGGCAGGCCATGGGTCGCCACGGGGCAGCGGTGGGGCAGGAAGGACCCGCACGCAGCTCACAGTCTCGGCATCTGGGGAGGCGAGAGGAGCCTCCCAGCCTGCAGGCTCTGCGCCAGGGTGAGAGCTGGGACTCCTCATGTCTCAGAGCAACGGGAGGACACGGGGCTGCGTCCCGAGCCAGCAGGCAGGGGAAGGTGTTTGCCAAGACTGCTGGGATGGGAGCCTTGATAAAACTTCTCTCTCAGTTCTGGACAGCAAAATAGGAACATACTTTACTGTTTCTCAAACTCTTTCAGCCTTTTTATTGCTCTCCTGCCTGTTACTACCACTGTGACTTGTGACTGAATTGCATTGCTATTCACACTTCATTTTCTCCAGTTTGGCTCCTTTCATAGGTCTCTCCCACAAGCTGAGCACGGTCTGAGCTGCCATTCGGCTCTGCCCGACCTCTTCTTTCCTCCTGCACTTTCAGCTCCTTTCATCAGAAGGGCCTTCTCATCACCTGGGCTCCTGCGTGTCTCGGCCCTGGTCTCAGGCGACACGCCTGGTACGGCCAAAATGCAGGTACTGCCTCCATTTCCATGGGGCAGGCTCCGAACCAGAGCAGCACCTGGTAGAATCGGGTCGCCCAGGGCGATCCAAGAGACTGTCCACATCGTCTGCGAAGGACTACATCGGCTGTGACAAACCAAAACTTTGGCAAACTCCGTTTGCACCAGAGAGGAAACACAATCCCTCACAGTCTTCTCGAGTTGAGGCTGTTCAGCAGCAGTGCGTTACTTTTAAGTACCGCACTATTCACGTATAATGTCCAGGCTGCAACAGCTTGGCCCCCGCAGCACCTAATGCCTTGCAGTTCAATGTAACTTTACCTTTCCAGCGCTTCCAGTTTAGTCTTGGCTGGTTCGCAAGCCTAAATAACTGCCTTTATTGCTTATCCAGGCCAACCAGGGAATTTTCCTGAAATTTCTCCAGTTTTGCTGGACTTGTAGCTTGGCTCCAAGTTCGTATTGACCTGTGGCTATAGCAACGAGTTTGAAGCCAGATCTTTGATCTACCAGGAAGCCAGGCAGCCCCCCAACGGGTACATTCTGTACACGCTTTTATGCGGCAGTTACTTATCTAGGGTAATTTCTAATTTACGCTCAGAAACTTGCCTCCAGACCCACATTTTGCAGGTCGTAGCATACAAATAACTTGATATGGGACATAAACACTTGCTTTTGCGATGCATGGTCAGAAAAGCTCAGGAGATACGGATCTGGCAATATATGCTTTTGGCACGACTGCAGAAAACTGGTGGTTCAGAAGTTCAAGTTTTTTGACTCTTCAAAGGGAACAGTTAGCACAGCTCTTAAAATCGTACACGTATAGGTGGGAGGGAACAGAATTTCTCCCTACAGCCTTTAGCAAAACCCAAATCTATCTCAGACCATATAGAATTTGCTGCTCTTACAGTCAAGTTGGTGCCAAGAAGCGGTGATGGGAGATGCACTCTGAGCAGCACCAGGCAGATCTTCTGAACTGGAAGCCGGCAGTACTGCTCGACAGGGAAGGCCATCGACACAACACCAGGGAGGTGCGGCTCCTGGCCTTCCAGAACACCCAATTCCGTAGCAATCCTTGCAGAGTGACACATCTGGTGCCCTCCCGGCGGCATTCATACTGTTCAGCTCACCTTACTTTTAGTGATGTGCACACCACCTTCTCCCTAACCTGTTGACCTGGCAGGGGCTGCCCTACGGCTGTTCCTTTGAACTGTTACAGCCCATCTTCCATTCAGTCCTGAGCCATCTGGCACCGAGTCAGCTCGGTGACTGGAGGCAGGCATCCCCTTCCCCTCTCTGCTGCTCACACTCCCCGTAGACACTCCGCAGGAGAGCAGTATCTCGCTGTCTGTATCACCTACGGAGCGCGGGCGTAGTGACACAGCTGAGGCTTGCTCTGCACGCCTCGCAGGCCGGAGCTCAGGCGAGCCTGCAAGCGGGAGGCGCTTCTCTCTTCCCAGCTTGGAAAACCAAACAGAGCAACCCCTCCTCCAGAGGCAGCGACGGCCCTGGAAAACGGGACACAAGCACTTGCTGCATCTGCTGCTCAGTGGCGAGTGACGCTCTGGAAGTGGTGCAACAGAGCCGGGCACACCTAAACCGCTCCGGTGTCAAGTGCACGGGCAGGTGCCCTGGGGAAGGGGTTCATGGCCTGTTCCTCCCAAATCCCAGCTCCTCCTGCTCCAGAGCGTGCTCTCCCCTCCGCCCCCTGCAGCGGAGGTGGGATGGATGCGACACGTGCTGGGAGAGGAGGCTGTTACACATGTCCGACTTTGGCAGCTGGCTCCGCAGTTTCCTCGGGCCTTGACAACCCACTGATGCTCAGGCTCTCTCCTTTCCAAGAGATTGGGTAATGAGAGCTGCCCTTTGAAACCCCACAGCACGATTACGAACGCAAGGAGAGCACTGAACTCAAACCTGAGCTCTAGCTCAACAAGAAAAAAACCCCACGACTTCAAATAAAAACAAAGAGGCCACATTTTAGTGTCCACGGGGCAAACCAACATCCTGAGGGCTTCCCGTTATGGGCCCAGCGAAGTCACCGAGTCACGCTACACCGGCCGGAAAAACAGAAGTAGCTAAGGCAGTGCCTTACCCCTAGGTTACAAGCTGTTCTAGGTTGTGGTACTCGCCAAGTTATAACAAAGCCCTGCGTTTACATACAAAAGAGTTCAAGGCGCGCTCAGAACAAAGAAGAGATGAAAATAACGCTGGCTACGGTCCTGGAGTCCCAGAGCTCCCGGCTGGGATGCTGCTACACATCACCTTGCTTTGAAGAGGTGTTCTCCAGCTTCCCTTTTATAAAGATTTTATCTAACCAATTTCTTTCCCTAAGTAGATTTGGATATCAAAATAAATAAAATGAACACAGCTCTGCTGTAGGCTTTCAAAGATTCCCTGATAACTGTGGCAACTGATGTAGAGTCGGTATTCCTCTTAAAAAAACCCATTTTTAATTTCTGCTTACATGATTAGGTCCTGAAGCATAGATGCATTCAATCACCATCTTGGAGTACGTCGTAAATCTCTGCTCGGTATTAGAGTAATACCAACAGAAAAGAACCTCCAGTACTTTAGGCAGAATATTTGCTTTTGCTGTAAGGTTTCTCTTCCTCCAGAGAGTGCGCTGGCTTACCCGAGGGTGCACAAACAGCAGCAAGTTGCTCTCAGGCAAACTGGGCTGCAGTTAGTACCTGTCAGCTCCGTCCCACCGGGCGCCCAGGTGCCCTGTAACCTGCCCCCTTCCCGGGCCGTCACCTCCGCACTCCTCAGCCACCGCAGCTCTCTCCTCTTCCCCGGCTCGGCTTGGGAACCCATGCCCTAAAAACACTTTCAAAATTGAGCTAGTTGAATTGCTGGAAATTTCTGTGTGGGTGAATGGAAATCAATTTCACTCCAGTTTATGTCAAGTATAGCTTAAATCACCCAGGGATCAGATTAAGTTACATCAGTACAAGACAGGTTTAAAATAAGTGTCCACAAGAGTTTCTCTACCAGTACAGTGGAATAGATGAAAACAAGTTTATACCAGCACTACATTGTCTCAATCACAGGTTTCTGCCACTGATACTCCTGCAAGCTCATGACTGAGAACAAGATCTGAGGGGGATGCACAGGATTTGGCTCCATCGAGAAGTAACCGTGCCAGGAGCGCTGCCCTGGACCAGGGATCTGTGTCCCACAGTTCTCCCTCCTCAACCCCTTACCCCAGCTGAAAGTTCAGGGCAAATTCCCCCTTCAGCTACTGCTCTCCCCCTCGCCCCACGCAGCCTGATGACAGCTTGAGAAGGTGGCCCAAGCCCTAAACACAAGCCATGTCTGGACTGAGTTGCTAACCTCTTGGTCTTTAGGGCTCCAGGTTATTTGTTACAGGACACTAAACTTCCTTCTCTGGGGCTTGGGAAGCTCAAGATTTGTTCACAATAGAAAATGGCTTAGCAAATACAACCGATGCTCTCAGACAAAGCAGCCAGTAGGTAGCAGGTTAGTGAAATGACCTTCTCCCGCTTTTTAAAATTGAATTACCGTCATAGCAGGGCGCGTTGCGACAGGACAAGGAGGAATGGTTTTAAACTGAAACAGAGAAGATTTAGACTAGATATAAGGAAGACGTTTTTTACAATGAGGGTGAACGACTGGCACCGTGGCGGTGAGCGCCCCATCCCTGGAAACGTTCCAGGCCAGGTTGGACGGGGCTCTGAGCAACCCGGTCTAGTTGAAGATGTCCCTGCCCGAGACAGGGTATTGGACTAGATGCCCTTTAAAGGTCCCTCCCAACCCAAACCATTCTAAGATTTTAGTACAAGTCCAAATTATATATAGCATTATATTGCACTGACTGAATAGTCCAGTGACCGCTCCTTAAGCTCAGCTTAGCCCTGTGGTCAGGCAAAGAAATGACACATCTCTGAAACTGCTCTCCAAGTGTAAACGCCAACTCCTGCTTCCACGGGCCAGTGCTGGACGAAAAGGAGCTCCATGCAATAGCTTCCTCCGGGCAGAAACCATGAGGCAAACTCAGCAATGCAAGTGAAAGGAGAAAAGGCTTTAAAGACAAGGAGGGAAGTATAACGTGTCCCTGCGCTGAGAGGAGCACAGGGCATTATTCATCTGACAGCTCTGCAGGTAACGGGAGGGTAAGTGGTTCGGAGGGCTCTCAGGATGGCAGCACGCGGAAGGTGGGTTTGAATAGGAGCTGCCGGGTAAGGACGCCTGCTGGCCCAGGAGAAATTGTGTGATTTGACAGAGGGCTGCTCCTGAAACGCCTGGGAGGTGTTAAGTGAAGCAGAAGAAACACGTGGGCAAAATACACTGCATATTGGTTTGGCTCTGCATGTAATTTGCAGTTGGCCACATTAAAAGATCTTGCGTGTTTGCTCACTGCAAAAATGTCGACGTGCAGACTCGCTTAGAGAAAACACTGAATGCTAGCCTTAAATATTCACCAAAACCAAACTTCCAAGTGGTAAACGGACATTCAACACTCATAAATTAAGTCAGCACTGGAACCGAGGGATTCATTAAGAACAACAGAAACACAAACCTCGCCTCAAATAATTATCAACGTAAACGTAACTATTTGAAGACTTCTGTTTACGATTTCTTCTGTTATGATTAAGCACTGAGATAAGCTGCCGCACAGATTTTATTTTTCACTATTAATTGGACACTAAAGTGGAACATTGCATTTTCAAGCTTGCTTTTACACTAGGCTACTAACAAGCTCACACATCTTACAAGAGGCGCGTAACAGCTCAAAAAAGGTACATTAACCTTTTTTGAGGGTGGAGGAAGAAGATGACAGTAGAGACTTAGCTAAATATTTGATTCTTCTCTACTTTAACTTCAGAAATAGTCACTGGCACACAACCAGGTGAAAAAACACCCCAAAACCTGCAGCCAGAAAATCAGCGCTGACCTTTCTCTATCATACTCCCAAAACCCAGCACTTGGCATCCTGCAAAACCCACTTTTGTGCCCACGAAGAATGATGGTCATTTACTTAAGAGTTACTGCTAACATGAGAATGAAGCAGTATGTGAAAGAGGAAGGGAGCGGACAATTAAAGTTGTGCCCTGTGCTTTGAGGCTCGTAACACCTGAGTTTAAACTGATCCCCTACAGCACAGCATTGACTGGCTGAGAGCTTTCTTGTGGAGCGATCCTGCCCCATTCGGGTGGCTGCTCAACGAGAGGGCTAAGGCTTTATCTTTTCAAGACAAGCAGCAGCATTTCCTAAGGTAGCCGTGCCTGACTATCGCTATTCTGAGACGTCTTCAGCCTCGTGCCTAGTCCCCTAAATCAGTATGTGCTTAAAATTAGGGGTTTTTTTAGGTGCCTTTGCTGAACTTGCCCTGAAAGCAGGGGGAACTGGCTTCCTCAGGACTGCGGTCTCAGGTGATGAGCCATGTCTGGGAGGAGGCTGTTGAAGCCCCACCACTGCTCTGGCTCCGTCTGTGCGACAGCTGAGCTCTGCCGGCCCGGGCACACCACCAGTGGACCCGCAGATCCACAAGCACCCCTCGCAGCGCCGGCCGTCACATCCGAGGTGTGATGAGCAGAAGCAGAGCCCTGCAGAGAATCACAGGTTTTTCAAGTGGTACTTCACACCCCAACAAATGCAAATGCTTCCAGCTTTGGGGCTCAGGAGGCGTACGTGTAAGAGACCGAGTCAGGACACAGCAACGACCACCTTCGTACTTGCTCCTTATGACTTCTGGAGAGCACGCTGAAGCAGACCGGTCCCCTTGTATCACCACCTGTCCTGTTGCCACCCCTGAATGATAAATATATCAGGACTGTGACATTGACGGCTCTCCTTTGGCTGCAGTGTCCCCTTCAAGGAGGGAGCCGCGCGAAGCGGCAGGAGATGCTGACAGCATGGTGTTGGAGCCAGCCAAGACGCCTGGGCTGCGGGAGATGAGTTGGAAGGAGGGCAGACGAAGGCCCAGGCGCCGCGCACGCATGACCGGTGATCTGTGGGGTTCAGGCTGTCAGCTCCTGAAGGTCCACGGAGTTGGCAGGCACCGCTCCCTGCCCCTTCTGTGCAGACGGAAAGGTAGGTGCCAAAAACGCTCGCCGTCCTGGATGCGTTTCAGATGGTGAGGGGAAGGTTAAGAGCTGGACTGCACCACAGCTTGTGAGCCACCGCGATTTTCTGCCGACAATTCAGTCTGGTATCAGCTTACTCTACAGGAAGGAACTTGTTTATTAAAGTAGCATCAAGTTTATGACTTCTTTTCAGCCTTGTGACACTGATTTTTTCAACTAGGAGCTGGTAACAGCATAAAACGAGGGGTTTCTTAAGCGCCGTGCTCTTCACTCATTCTCTGGGCAACGCTGAGCTTACGCCAAATCTGTCTTTTGCTTTGTCTGTGTGCCGGGGGAAGGGGACGGCGGCAAGGGGTGCGTGGATACTGCAGAGGCAGCAGTATTGACACCAGGCTAGTCAGCTACAGATTATTTTTTTTTTTCCTTCTTTTAGGCTTTTCAAATTTTGAATGTAAAAAAACCCCGGAGAGACCCTTGGGGCACAGTGGCTGTTTACAGGTTCTCAGGTTTGTGTCTTTGGCATTTTTTCACCCACCTCGTTTGCTCTAACAAAAGGTTTTATCTCGACACGCAGCTCCGCGTGGATTGCATTTGGCGCTAACCTACCAGGCAGGAACATTTTCCTATTTCTGACGTACCTCGCATGAAAACTACTCTATGTATTTTCCAAAGGTGGCAAAACCGTTACCTATGTCTGACAAAACCCAGCGGCAGGGTTCCCCAGTGAATAAACGTGCATTTCCTCCCGCCTTGCCCTGCTCTGGGCGGGAAAGGACAGGAGCCCTGGGGTGCAGAGCCAACCCCCAGGCTGGCTCCCTCCCTGCCTGCCAGGACGTGTCCCCCGTGCTGGGGGACATGACCACCAACGTCTGCTGCCAGGCCACTACCATCCACGGGGCACATCTGGTGCCCACAGGACTACACGGCTTTAATTTTTGATATGCGCAATTATTCAACACAGAATGAAAGGCAGCGGTTTCCGTGAAGCCGAAACGTCCATCCACTGCTAGGCAATTCCTTTGTATTTGGTAGAGAAAACGTGCAAAGTTTGGGTACCAGCTTAAAAAGCTTGCCAAGAGGAACGACTCAAACTCTATACAGACTTTCCCTAGGCACTGAAGAGAAGCTGGCAATGAAGAACCAGGAAGGCTTCGGTGGTCTCCTGACTGCCTAAGAGAGACCCAGAGGAAAGGGCAAGAAGGGAGATAACCAGAATCGCAGCCTGTGAGAACGTCCAAAATAACAAGAACTACGCAGTCAGGCACAGACAGACTCGCGTCACTGAGGTGCGCAGGCTGAAGATGGTGAATGCTGGAAATCAAGAGAGGTAAATGGAGAATACTGAATCTTGAGCAAAGAGTAAGAAGAATTAATATCTGCTACAGTGAATAAATGCAGCAAGGCAAAGACAAGGAAGAGGTTTGGGAAGCGTGGAGAAAGTCTCCCCAAGGTACTGACACAAACAGCATCTCTGCAGTGATGGAGACACAAGCAGTTTGCGTTCGTCTAAACCGAAAGACTAAGGGAGTTAGAGGTATGTTCAGCAGGGCTCCCCTTCCGCAATGTTACCCGTGCCATGAGGCACTGGCTGGCACACGCAGGGGAGGACAGGGAGAAACTATTACAAGTGTCATTGATTAAAACGATGGGGCACCGCCATCTAATACGTACAATCATCTTCCTCATCCCCCAGAACAACAGGCATTTACTTTCTGTACCCTACAGTGTCTTTCGCTTTTAATTGTATTTTTTCCTGGCTTTGGCATCACCAACTGCTATTTCATTTGACAGCTTTGCCTAACAATAGGCAGTACACAAATGTGCTAATTTCGCAGGGGTTTAAGAAAAAAAAAAATCCGCACTCACTGCAACGTGGCTCTCAGCTGAAACGGACCTGAATCCAGCATCCGTTCCCCCACGGCCACCGCAAAACCACTTTTACATCACGGCAGTAACCAACCAGTCATATATGTCAGCAATCCTCCTCTCGGAAACTGCAGGAGACACACAGTTCTCTGGAGGGGACCATCCGGCTCTTAGAAATCCTACACCCTAGTGAAGTGGATTGCTAGTATCACGCCCGAGAGGGGACACGGCACGCTTGTCGCTTGTTTCCAGTTTAAGCGACACACTTCGTGGCAAAGAATATTTTTCAATGCAAACGTGAAGATGGGGGGAGCTGTCTCCGTCATTAGAGACTCTATTTTAAAGCCCATCGCATGCAGGCTGAGGGTCGCTGGCACCGGGAGGCAAGCTGGGCTCCTTAAAACAACATGGATCGCTCAGTGAACGTTATTGCCCACGTTATTGCCGTCCGGATATAAATATGTACATGGACTATCATTTTCTTGTAACAAATGGTAAAAGCTATCCTGGTGACAGTGAGGCAGTGATGGAGAAAGGATGGCTTTATCACCTACCTATGACTATGTTTCCCAAGCAACCTTCTCACCAATCCGGAGCCCTGTGCGATCATTAGTTCCTGCACATGGCAGCAATGAAATTGTCCCTTCAAGTAAATCATTCAAGGATTTTTATAATCTGAAATAAAATTTTCTAATATTTTTTTCCTAAGTTTTCCAGGTTTAAGGTTTTAATCTTTTATTATTTATTGTACGGCAGTTGTGAAGGGCATGATGAGAAGCCCTGCGTAAATAGTTGTCGTTGGAGGATCGGTGCGTGACAATGCTGCATTTAAGACATTAATGATTTCTTTTCTTTTTCTTATTGCTTCCATGTTCTGTCAAAGGGTGTTCAAGTAAAATTAAAAAAAAAAAAAAAAGAAAGAGTAAAACAAAACAAACTAAAGCTGCACTTTGGCTTCTGTGTGTTTTCCTACCTTGTGGCTGAAGTTGCTGGTAAATATTCTTTAGAAATGGTACTGAAGGACGAGAATGGCATATATATTGTCTTTTCTTCCTTCACACTCAGAGCATCAAATTCAAAAGGCGACCATTTTCTACTGTTTGAGATGCAGACTGTTCCTCTATTTTTGTACTCTCTAGGATTTATCGCTCTTTTTAACTACTACAAACTCAATTTAACCTTTGCTATCTTTACCTCTGGTCATTTTTTTTTATCCCAGCAGAGCCTGAATTACATGCTAATCATAGCAAAACACTGGACATTCTCTTAACCGTGGGCTTAAAAATAATCCGCTTTCAATAGGAAAAGACATAAAGTATCTCATTAGACCAATAGCACTACCAGGCACAATCCATCCTAGAGTATAAAAAAATTTATGCTACGCGTCATTTCTTTCTACCTAAATCCTCTGACACCTGGAACTCGGAGATGGAACGGTTGGTGCGAGTCCATTGCTGAACGGACAGTCGTACAGCTCCAGTGCTCACTGTCGGGGCTTCATCCTGCCCAAACCAACAGCCAGGCGTGGGTAGGAGTGAGGTCGAAGCTGCACACAGAGGTCTTCTCCTAAGCTACGGGAGCACCTGACTGTTATATTAAGGGTATGATTAAAGATATCGGAGGAGGCCCTTCATTTCTACGTATCACAGTTTTTTTCTTCATGTACCCCTACTTATGCAGTATTTTCCATGAGACGTGTGAAATCACTGAGGTCTGTGTCCAGGCTGGATTTCAGCAGAGCCTCCACATGCCTTTCCTCGGCCTGTGACCAGCGCCTACCGCGGCAGCCCAGGAGCAGAACCCACCTGGGCGAGCGCACGTGCTCGGGACTGGGCAGCGCAAGCAGCACCGCCCGGGTGTCACCGGGCGCTGCCCTTTTTCCTCAGCACAAACTCATTTCTAATATTAGGGAGCCAACCCTTATGGTGGCTCTGATGAGAAATGCTGGTACGGAAAGCAGGCAGGAGCAGACTGTCTGCTCTCTGCAGGGAAACCTCCAGGAAGGGAAGCCGCAGAACCTACACGCTCATTGCCAGGGGAAGCGCTCTGAGACACGGGCAACTGGGGGGAATAAATCCCAGCCGCACAGATGTTGCTTATTCACCCAAGCCCACAGAGGACAGAGGCTCTCCTTGCTACACCTACTTGTACTTGGTTTTAAAAAAGCAACTATCATACATTTTGGCCTCAATCATGTAAAAAAAAAAAATAAAAAAAATTACAAGAGTCACCTGCTTCCCAGGAGCCGCTCACAGGACTAAGTGCTTGCAGAAGCCAATGCACGGTGGCTTTTAAATCCTTTCCAAAAAACCCCCATCCTCAAACGAAGGCTCCTCCTCGCGCTTCACTGTTCTACGTCCTTCACATCTTTTTTATCTGCTTGACTCTATGTCCTACATGAGGACCAAATCCATACAGTGGTAAGGACATATAATTCATCCCAAATGATCAAGGATAATTATATGCTTAAAGAGCAATATGCAGAGGTTCTCCTACAGATAATTAAGGAGAAAACTCACGGTTCACCCATGTGGGAAGTTAGCCAGGAAGTGCAGACATACTTTGGGAATTCATCCATTATTTATAATCTGCAGTGTCTTGTCAAAAACCCTAAATGAAAAGTTAAAGCTTTAACACATTCTTTAGCATACTGCTGGGCCATCACCTCCCATTAGTTTTTAAGTAACACTCCCATTGGGCCAGATTCATCAGAAGGTTTCCTGGCACCTGCGTTCACTCACTGGACCTCGGCGCGGACGGGCTCAAGGCGGCTCCAGGCCGGCCCCCGTCACCGCCCCCACTCTGGGACTGTGCCACAGGTGCGCGGATGCGGCTTCGCACGCCCGTGCCCCGAACCAGCAGAGCTCACACGTCCCGGCGGGGTGTATGAGCAAGGGGGGCTTACACAAGCGCCCCAGGTCTCAGCCTCAGTGAGTTTCCCACCGCTGTGTGCCGACCATGCCGAATGCGGGCGCGGGCGATGGCCCCACGGCTCCCTGCAGGCCAGCACTGAGTCCCCGCTTCACGTACCCCTCTGAGTCGGGGACTCCCCAACCGACACGCTGCAGGTGACCCAATCAGGCCCTGTGTTGTTGGTACCGTAACGCTACCGTTGGTTTCCTCTTGGAAACAACCTCCCATTTGATTTTCCCTTTGCATTAAAAATGTGAAATAACAGCAGGGTACCCTTTCCACTGCAGAAGGATCCTACAGTATTTCAATTACAACTAGCTCATCTTCAGACCCATTTTTTTTCCTGGACACTCCTACACCTCCTTTCACAGCTGAGGCACAAAACCCAATTAGTTATTAATTGAGGCACGTTAAAATTCATTAACTCTGCTTGTGAAGCTTAAGCTATAATTAACTGTCTTCTCAGGCTTTTGTTCTTTAATCTCCAGGTAGAAGGTCCCATTGTTAATAAGGAAGGTAACGCGTAATCCTACCGTCTCTCCTGTGGGCAGATAGCTTACTTCTGGTGGTGGCAATGGGACATTAACCCCAGCGGGGACTTCACATGTTAACGCTGTCCTGTCGGCTACTGACAATCCTCTGCCACGTGTGAATCGGACCATATTCTGAAAGAATGGGAGCATAAAAAAAAAAAACCCCGATGAAAATATTTTGAAAAAGGTCGTTTTCAACCAGCTCCATGTGCTGCTACAGGACACGTACAGCGTTCTCATGACTACACGCAGATCTTGGCCTCTGCAAGAATTTTCATTTTAAAGAGCTACTAAAAAAGCAGCTCAAGGCACATTCTTGTTTCACATATGGAACAGCATGAAGCCAGCCTTTATTTTAAAGCAAAATGAACGCAGAAATTAACTTGCACGTCAAGTTTCAAGGCTCAACATGGCAGCGCTGGCTCTGCCATTTACATACATTTCTGCTCCATCTCCACTCACTCTATGGATGCCCAGGCTTGTGAAGAAAGCAGCTAAAATCTAACCTACATCAAAACTGGCTCTTCCCAAATGGAGCTGCTTTTGGGGTGGAATTGCAGGAGCAGTTCAGTGGAAGCGCCTTCCCGCTTCTAGCACCAACCACCCCAAACACAAAGCGTGCTGCGCTCCTGCCCAAAGTGCCGCCTGCTCCAGAGCCCCACGGCTTCTGCGGGGCGAGCAGGGGACAGCCTGCAGGTGCCCACCCTCCCATGGAAACTTGGGATGCCCGTGGCCGGTTTGCTTCCCGACAAGGAGAGGTTCCCCTGGAGCCAGGGATGGCGGGTCCGAACGGGAGGCGAGGGAGCCGGGACTCTGTTTCCACTCCTTCCCCTCCCGTTTCTGCAATGTGCCAGCCTACACATTGGAGCTGGCACAGCGGGAAGGCAGCCGGTGCCAGAAAACAAGTCTGGTGCGGATTATTTCCCTGCTGGAGCAATGAGGAAGCCACAGAGACGCCGGGAGTCGCAATATGGTTGCTAACCCCGTTCCTGCCGCAGCACAGCCCCGCGCCGCCGCTGGCGGGGGCTGGACTCTCTGCAGCCCCCAGTGCCGAGACCGGCCAGAGCAGCACCGCTGCAGGGATGCAACTGATCTTCTCAGGCTCTAGCCAAGCTTTTAGGGTGGTATGAATATCTGTATGAGCTTTGTGAGCTCACCCAGTGGCAAGTACCTTCCAGGTACCGCTCTGGAGATGTCTCAGGGAAGCACCATTCCGCAGCCAGAAGCAGCAGCAGCAAAGGAAAATGAAAATGGAAATCAGAGAACAGTCAAAACACAGTCCTATTTTTACAGGACCCTGTGTGCACACTACCATTTGCCACACTATGCTGCTTCACAGAAGCCGTGGGCACTTTCTGCCCATCCACAGAGATGTGCCTTTGAAGAGGTGACCTGCACCTCTGAGATGGCACCACCGCTGCAAAGCCGCGTTTGAGGTCTTGTGTCTCTAAGCACGTTAGTCCCTGGAGCCAGTTCCCTGAGACAGGCTTCTCGGGACACTCCTCCCTGCCTTTCTCTCTCCAGGGCTGAGCCGTCTGTGCCACCGATCTGTGGATCCATGGGAGGACATGAGGCCGTGCCTCTTGGAGCCAGGCGGATGTGCCAGGCAGGCAGAGCCAGCGTGGGGTGGTGCTTGCTCGTCCAGCCAACTGCCTTAGCAGCAGCACTGATGAATTCCTTTCTCCGCGTTGAGGAGACGGGGAAGCAAACAGGGCTTTTGTGAAAGCCCAGAAAAAGAATTGCAGTGACCTTGCACAATTTTTCACATGCCTCCGTATCAATCACGCATGTCCTGTCCTCATAAGCTGGAAAAGTAGCTCTAATACCGATATTGATGACGCTGTCAAGCCTTCACAATGGGCGCCTGACAGCACCGTGTAAGCCCGAGATACGATAGTTCGGGCGATCAATAGCTCGAGAAAAGTCCCATGTGGAAACCGCCACTCGCTACACGTACGGGAGAGCCTGCGAAAAGCTTCTTCCTTCTTTTTTCTGATCGTGTCAGCATTAAGGCTAAAGGCCGTTACCTACCTCGCGCTGCTAGCACGATGCTTATTTCCACAAGAGAAGACCACAACAATTAAGGCCTGTTTCTGGCACGGAGCATCTGGGGTTGCGGATCCGCAGCTCTGTGCTGTGAGCTGGGCAGGACGCAGAGGACGGGAGCCATCCTGTGACACTTCCACCTTCAGCACGGGGACACCGAGGGGAACCTGCTCGCCATTGCTGGCCTCGCCTCACGTGGGGCTGGAAGCTAACACGTCACCTCGTCAAGAGGCCCCTCTCTGCTCTAAATCCAGGTGGCTTCATTACTCCATCAAAATATTAATAGCCATGTTATAAGATCAACATTTGTTTTGCCAAGAGCAATGAATAATGCAAACAGCACCGCCTAAAATCATGATTATTTTATTTAGATCAGAGGCTGAGAGCCACCCTCTGATCCCATGCCAAAACAGGAAGAAAATGAAGTGCATTTAGAGCTGGGGAAAGGTAATGGATACAAAGGCACCGACAATGAACGGCTTCATTTATCAGCAAATTACAGAAAGCCAACAGCACCCCCCATTCCCCAGACTCCACCTGCCGAATACACCATTTTTACCTCCCACGTCACCTCTGGAGCCCGTGTACCGCAGAAGCTGGAAAAGGCTTCTTTCTAGAAAAAAGAAGTTTTCTGGTTTGCTTCTTTCTGAAAGCAGTGACCCAAAAACTCTATCATTAGTAACAATAATTAAAAGGTGCCATAAGAGGGAGTGTATGGATGATTGCCACTAAAAGGAACATTCTCATTAATTTATTACAGATTTTTAACTTGGCTTCATTAGGACATGTCTGTTGAAGGCCATTTAGGACTCTGGGGATATTGTGTGCTTCAGGCTCCCTCGGTGCTGTCGGGACGAAGGAAGGCGAGGAAGATCTGCTGGTCGGCGTGCAGTTTTGCCTGGGTAGCCAGGGACATTATCCTTTTGTCAGCCTTCTAGCCAAGGAAAAGCACTCTCTTGAGATCGGGGACCTGACCGACTGCGCAGCCACTCCAACAACATCTTTCTGACATTTCCAGTCTCGCAAACACACCAGCATGGCCCTCAAGCGGGGCAGCGACACATCAGGCCACCTCAACAGCGACCTTCTTTCCATGGCATTTAGGCACGTCACTCGTTGAAACATTTTTGGAGAAACTGGTTTCATTGAATGCTTTTCACAAAAACACCCCAAGTTTGCTCTTAAATATAGCTTTTTAACTGGGACACAGAGAAGACACAGCAGCCGTACAAGGAAATGATAACTAATGATGAGCACTTGGGAGAAGCTCCCCTGTTAGACAATACCCATAAAGCAGAGTTAACTAACAATTAACAAACCTAGCAGATACTAAGTATGCGGCCCTCACTAATGAAGCAGAAGACAGGGAAATATTAAAGAAGAACTAACAGCTGGTTGTTAATACTCTGAGAGCCAATTTCTGACGTAAGACACAAATGGGAAGGCAGAATTGTAATTACAGTCTATTTCAAGATAAACAGAAACCCCCCGTCATGAATCGTATCTTTTATTACGCATGCATTTTGCAGCTACCGGCCATTTCCCTGGTTGCCCCGGCCTTGCCCGGGACAGAACCAGGAGCCCAGCGAGGACAGAACGGCCCGGGCACGCCGCCGGGCTGCGGGGCTGGGGTTTCAGCAGAAGGGCCCAGCAAGGGAAGAGGAAAGGGCCCTCGGAAAGCGCCCGCGCACGGGGCAGCTTCTCAGCAGAGGAGGGCTGTGGACTCCCCACGCCGAGGAGACCAGGTAACACCAGCCTTCCTTCACCAGCTTCACCGAGACCAGCAGCTGAGAGCACCAACCGCCCGATTTTCCCCAGCTCGGGAGCGCACGGCGGGAGCTTGGGAACGAGAAGCAAGGACAAGCCCTGCGCAAGCGAGACGCGGGCCACCCCCCGAAGGCATCCTGGGCGTCTTCCAGCCTCCCGCAGCCACCGGAGGACTCGGCTTTAGGAAACAATGTCCGAGAACTATCATGTTAGAAAACACACTTCCGTGAAAGCACAGTTTCAAACTAAGTTGTTCTTACTACGAACTTTCAGGAATGCTTTGAGGCGCGTGCCTCAAAGGAAGAAGTCTGTGATTTTCTTTTACTTCACGAAGCACGTAATCTGTGAACCGCCTCTGCTGTCATTTTCACCAGCAGCAGGCTTTGTTCCTATGTACACCCTTCTTCTAATCGCAGTCAGACAGGAAAGGCTCAGGTCTTCCACCAGATACCATCCGGAGTGAGTTATCAGGGTTAAATCCATCCTGGATGGTAAAAGCAAATTAATCTAGGCTGGTAAAGCGAGAGCCTTTAGTTGCCAGGAATCCGCTAAAGCCCCAATCTGCAGAGATTTATTCCTGCACTTCATTTCAAGAACACAGCCAGCCTCCTCCAACCCAGCGCACCTTCACTGCATGCCTGCACACAGTTACTTTCTCAACCAAAACGCAAATAAAGAATTTGCTACCTGCTGCTAACACTTAACACGCACCTAAGAGGCTTATACAGTAAAGAATCTTTAATTAAAGTAACATCTAAGGCATGCGTTCATATTTCACCACAGTAAAACTGAAAGCACCACCAATCTTTCAAGGGAGCACAAATGACCAATGTGTTAAAGAGCAAAGTAACCAGAGAGAAGAATCAGGTGTTCCAGATGACTGCACGCCTACGGTATTCTGCTTCACCCAGAATCTTTTTATTTTGCATGATTCCTCTCATACACGAAGATTTTTTCATTATCAGACCAAAATGTTGGGCTAGTCAGAAAGGCAGGACAAAACTTTGAGGAGAGACCATTTCTCCAGCCGCGGTTTAACGGTGTGTCCTCGGCTCTCACTACCAGCCGCACGGTGCGGATGTGTCCATGGAAGTGTGTTGGGAGGAGCTAATTTAAAGCTCTGGGGGCAGTATTACTGACTCGCACACCTGATGCTAGCAGACACACGGAGCACAGGCAGTAAAGCGGGTGCTGATATCGCTAGTTTCCCCGTACAGCAAACAAATATCACCTCCCTCCTGAAATCCTTGTCTCCCCCTTGCTAAAGGAAAGACTTGAAGCAAGAGAAAAAAAAGACGAGAAGTGCCCTGTACACACACCGCGGGATGACAGGCATCGCAAGAGACACAGGGGAGGTTCAAGAGCACTCCTGCTCCTCGGGAAAATAAAAGCCTCGTGTTTCTGCCGCAGGCACACGGGGGGCTGGCAGCGTCTGTGGGATCCCTCAACTCATCAGCGCCTTGAAAAGCTAACCCGCTAATTGATGGAACAGCAGTTTCTCCTTCCACCGCCTCCTCCTGGGCAGGCCAGGCCTCCGCTGCAGGCGGGATGCTGAGAGCGGGGAGTCCCCACCGCGCCGGCCGGGCTTGCGGCTAACAGCCCTGGCAACGGGACACCTGTAGCTCCAGGACCAGGGAAAGAAATTCATGTTTTACGGCTAGGATCTAAAGCGAATTTTATTGTAAGCTTTTACGTTTGTAGGTTTGAGTAGTTTTTATAGAGAGGAGTTCTGAAAACTGCCATAAAATTTTGCCTCGGAGGTTATGATTACATTTGTATCTTTCCCAAACTTATATAAATAAAGACGACAGTTTTTACTGTAGAAGCTTAAAAGGTTAGAGTGGTATTTGGTCTGTGATGAACCTTTTATAGACATGATGTTGTAAGAATTTATTCTTAAATACCAACAAAAAAATACTTTACATTTCTTGATAAAGCAATGGTGATTAGAAAAAGAGCTGTCAAAGAGGTGGTGGCATCGCTCGTGGCTTCCTTCTTGCTAAAGTAACGCTTTATGATATTTTTGTTCACTAGAAACTATTAACTCATTTCCATTCTATCAGAGGAAAAACCGTCTTCCTAAGGACCATGCGTGGTGGTGTCCCAATGTTTGATGGGAGATTCACCTCGCCCTGCTTCTGGTGCTGACCGGATCCAACCCCCCTTTATGAGGCACTGGCACCTCATACAATTATACCTTTATAATCATACTCTGTGCTTTTGTAAAGAGGGAATGAGAAACGATACCTGTTTTTTAGGTAGCACACACCAGGCTAAAACCATGGACGGACTCCCTACCTTTGGCCCCATTACAGTTTTTTACCAAGAGCTCAGTTTACCAAAAGGCTGTGAACCCAGCCGGCGTGGGCTCAAAGTTTCTCCCGTATCACCAGGACGCTCCATTCCTCGCAGGAGAGTCTTGTCCAAAGGGAAGTTGTCACAGGACCTGCAGAGCTCGATGCCTCCCTGGTGCCCCTGAAATGCCACCAGGCTCCGTGCTTCTGCTGGTTCCTGCCGTCCTCCTCCCTTGCCCTGGGCCCCCTCTGCCCACCCGCCCATCACCGATTCCTCTCCACCCGTCAGCACTCACAGGGACGCAAAAGCAAAAATACTCCCAGTGCCAGGAGCACTCTGTACTGGTTAGAGCGGGCATTGCAACTCGGCTCAGGGGAGCGAGGCCAACCACAGTGGCAGGGTCTTTATCAGGATTAATACACTTATTTTGCAAACACGGAACGGATTGTTTGTGAAGTGGACACAAGAACACCGGAAACAAGGACTATTGAACCCGCTTCGCTCTCCTCAAGCACAACCCCATTAGGGTTTTAGGTTTCAATAAAAACCGGTGATAATCTTATTTGTTGCAGATAGGATGACTGATCAGTGAGGAGAAGTCCCTCAAAGCGTTCGGTGTGAGCGGTGCGCAGCGTGCGGCACAGCGGGGCTCCGAGCAGGGCATTGGCACCGGCACAGCCTCCTCATCCCAGCGCCCTGGGAAACTTCCCGAGAAACCGTGTCAATGAAACCCCGCGCGAGGCACCATCAACTTAGGGGCTCTTGACCACGCATCTAGATGAAGCCTTTTGCCCGCAGATACTTTAACAGAAAACCAATCGGACACCTTCCCTCAAAAACTACATGCATTAAAGCAAGTATTCACAATGGGTCAGTGCTCTGCGTCATTGGCAACAGACACAAAATAAAATGAAAATTGGAGTATACAAAAGGAAACAGAACATCTAAAGCTCACGGTGGGGCAGGATAAAAACCGCTTTATTTTATTTATTTTTTTAAATCTACCTTTCTCTTACCTTAACGTCTTGAGTCGAATGCTCCTCAAAACAGAATCACATGTGTCTTCCGGCCATTGCAAAGCGTGGATTTCACAGAATGCCATTTGGAATCATAATATTTGCATGTGTTTGCAGTACTTCATTGGGAGTTAATGTGTTTTTTAATAATTACCCTTTCACCTGACACAGAGCTCCCTGGTAAGCAAGATTTTAATGTCTCTTACCTTACAGTCCCCACCTCCCGCGTTGCCCAAGGACTGTATGCCAGGTCGCCAGAGGGACAGCTGTACTGCGGCTTCCAACGCAGAGGAGACGGCTGCTCCACGAGGCACTGCCGCAGCCCTGCAAAATAAACGTGCAGGGTTAAACCAAGCCACAGTAAAAGGCTCAAACATTCCATGATCAGAAATTTGCCACTCTATAGGAAATATAACTGTACTTTAACCTTTGGTACTAATTAGGAGAATACATTTTGAGCCATTGCGGGCAGCACAAACACTCTCTTTGCACAATTCCAGGCATGTCCCTCCTTTCGCCACCCCCTCTCCATCCCTTAGCCACGTGTTCTCAGAGCGGAGGCCCTGGCAAGGCCGAGCCCATCCACCGCTGGGTATCTGCTCTCAGCGGGCCACCAGGTACTACCCAAATACAACTAACACATAACAGGACGTGTTATGACCTGTGCCTGGCTTTCAAGTAGTTAATTAACATTCACTTTCTACAAAACACTTCAACGTATGCCCAAGCCCCACTGATACCCGTGTCAAACATTTGCTGAAGCACTTAGTCAAATAATAAAGATCCCCCGAAAACTTTATTTCGGTTGCATCCACAAGCGGGCTAAAGAGAGAAAGGGAGCAGAGAGGTACCCTCTACAGCAGTGCACAGCCACCTGGAGAACCAGTTACTTCACAGCAGTTAAAAATTAAGAGACTTTAAAAGACCAAACTCATTATTATTTTTTCCTCTTTCTCTCAGTAGAAAACCAGCCTGCTAAAGCTGCAACACCCGTATCTCGACCTATAGCATTTTGCCGAGCACACGTCTGTGGCAGGAGAAGTCCTTTTGGCTTGTCCCCACCGGAGGACTCCCACTCCGTACGACCGGTGGAAACGCTGCCTTGCCCTTGACACCAAATTCAAGACTCGAAGCTTTACTGAAGCTGATAATCAGCTATTCCGATCAACTGCTGTCGGTACCCTGCACAGCATACTTCACATAGATTGACTGGGCTCACAGGAGTGTAGCAGCTACACGTTGCCCAAGGGTAAGCAGAGTTTCAGAGCGAGCGGAACGTCGCCGGCAGCTGGAGGCTGAAGGCAACATGCACAATCAAAGGAGCCATTGTTACCTGGGGCCATTTTACTGCTGCCGTCTCCTGGGACAACCACTGTTTGTTTATGGTCCTTAAAGTGTTCCTGTGGATGCTGAAGACTTTCTGCGCACAGAGCTTTGCGCACAAACAGCAGACATCTGCAGGGAAACCTTCCCAGGCGGCAGCCTTTGAGGTGGCACAGCCATGGGCTGGAGCTGCTGCCCGGGGACCTGGCACCAGGGCTGGAGCCCCCACAGCTCCAGACCCCACTGCAGGTCCAAGACCCAACGCCAAAGAAGAGCAGAGGCAGGAGGGTGCGCACGGGTCGTACCTGGGGTCGGGGTTCCATCGGACACAGCCGGGCAGGAGGGAGGGATGCCCGTGGTGGCCGGCTGCCCCGTCTCCTGGCCTGCTCCAACGCCTCTGGGGCTCCAGCCACAGAGAGAGCTCTCCGAGGAGAGGAATACTCTGGCCACTGGGCTTATTTTTAAGCACTTGAGACATCTCCCACCCCCCAATGCATAACTCAATGTGCACACCAGTGCAGTGATTTTATTCATCGTTTTTAACTGATCAAATACGGAATTATTCCCTATCACATAGGCCAAAAGGTTTTCTAGGAAGGCTAACCAAATCTTCCCAGTTTGATTACTTAGGCCACATACTTCTGAAGCACTGGCCTGTTTCTCTTCCTGAAAATTACCCGACTTAGAGCAGAGGAAGCTATGGAGTCTTAGAAGGGCAAATCTTCATGCTGGCAGCCACACTTAAACACTGACGGTGCAGTCTCTGTTTATTACACATTTTAATAAAGCCTGACCGTCAAAGCAGTCAGTAACCTTCATAGCCCAGCTGCATGTAAAACCCAGCAAGCATTTTCCATGGCGCTGCCTGCAAACACCAAACTTGAATGGCGTATGCTGTTCACGGCAGAAAACTGATCTGCGTGCTGTTGCAGATGCATTACAGGCACCGCGTCCTCTGGCCAGATAAATGGCTGTTTTAGTTAACCTTTCAGTTTCCCTCATTAAACTGAGTAGCTGTCACTTCGTCTTGTTTTTAATTCCTGCCTTTGAATCGATTGTTTGATGACAAAGAGCTTTACGATATGGCATAGAAACCATAGTCCAAAAAAAGTCAATTTTTACGGGCGTGCTTGTTTTTTATTAGGTCACTGTTGATTAGTGTTGTCACTTAACCCCCTTCAAAATAACCAGGACAATGACTGAAAGTCACACTCTGTCTTTCCCCCAGAGGCCTCACAAGCCATAGGTAAGACACAAGCTCCCAAAGCCCCCAAGCCTCATACGGGTGACGGGTGTGCTGCTGCGGCAAAGGAGGCCACCGGGATGCCGGGCTGTATCACCACGGGCGTCACCAGCAGGGAGGAACTTGGCGCTTCTACTTGGCGCTTCTCAGGCCACACCTGGAATTCTGTGTTCAGTTTTTGTCCCTACTGTACAAAAAAGCTGTGGAGAGGCTGGAGAGTGTCCAGAGAAGGGCCACCAAGAAGATCCGAGGACTGGGAAGCCTGCCACGTGAGGGAAGGGGGTTTGCTCAGCCTTGAGAAAAGAGGGCTGAGGGGAGACCTTGATCACCATGTTCCAGTATTTAAAGGGTGGCTGCAAGGAAGATGGAGGCTCCCTTTTTACAAGGAATCACATGGAAAAGATGAGGGTAATGGGTACAGGTTACTCCAGGGGAGATTCCGACTGGACACAAGAGGAACATGTTTCACTCGGAGAACAATCAGACATTGGAATAATCTGCCCAGGGAGGTGGTGGACTCCCCAACATTGGACCCTTTTAAGATCCAGCTGGCCAGGATGCTGGGCCACCTTGTCTAGACCGGGCTTTTGCCAAGAAAGGTTGGACCAGGTGATCCAATCTGGGATTCTGTGAGTCTGTTCAAGGATCCCCCAAACCCCTTTGCTCCTTACCACCATGCCTGCTTCATTGCAGAGTTATTTTCCTCCTCACTATCAGACAGACGAAGCACACGGCGGGGGTATACAACGGCTCCGGGGGCACAACCACGAGGCAGAGCCCACTCCAGAGGCGGGAGATGGCTGTGGTCAGCATCCCCCCAGCTCCTGCGGGGCCTGGGCACGACGCGGTGCCTCCCACCCGCCTCCACCGGGGCCGGCTGCTGGACTCTGCTGACCTCGCTCTCTCACGCGGGTTGAGCAGGCAAGATGACGGAAGATTCGGGGAAGAATTTTTGCCAGCCTGTATCTCTCTACTGTTGTTAGCGGTTGGCATCTCCAAAGAGCAAGGAGAGGGTGCCAAGTTTATTACTACCCAAGTTTTATTATTTACAACCCGCGCAACTGAAGGCTGAAAACACGGCAATTTTGCAGGGTAATTCTGGGAAGTAACCATCCTGCAGCACCAATTATTAAAACCACTTGCCACATTAAAGCTATAAAGATTAAAAATATAGCACACTTGTCATTAAATATGGATGAAATCATGTAATATGTATTATATAGCAGTGCGATGGCCAGCCGCATGTGCTTCGGCACAGCCCTACGGAAGAACTGCAAACCCCAAGTCCCAGATCAGCGTGCATTTTGTCAGAGCCGGGGAACAAGTTTGTCATGCAAAATAAACACAGATGTTCCGAGCGCTGACTGCAGCTTTCAGGCGATTGCGAGGAAAAGATGGTGCTTTAGGAAAATATGCCTCTCAGTGCAAGTCTACCGGCTCTGCAGACGCTGTACTGCAGCATCAGCTGAGGCTGGGTGAGTCATTTAAAGGACATATCCTGTTGTTGTTTTTAATTTGCTTTGCTCTTCATTGCATTTTTTTCCTCAATAGTCTGTCTTGAAACGCATTCAAATGGCTCCCCGTGCTGATGTGCCTGGCACGCTGCGGTGACACAGGCGCTCTTTGGCGCGTTGCTTACTAAATCCGCTCCCCGTTTCAGAAAGGCTAGAGTTTATTAGCACCTCAGGCCTTGCTTGGCTTTTTTATTGCAGTTGTTTTCCTCTCTTCCCTCATTCTGTTCCCCTGAGAAGGGAATCATTTTCTATCATGCCACACAGAGGAACGTCTTTCAATTTCTCTAACTACAGCGTGCAATTCCCTGCAACGCTCTTCAGGTACACGTTTCCCTGTACAAACCCATGCGCCCGTACGCACAATGGCATCTCTCCACTTAAAGCCCAGTTTTAGTATTTTCTAGGTCAAAGTATTGTCAGTGTTTCCCGGATATTTATCTTAACTAGGAAAAAAGATGAACTGAAGCTATGGAAAAAAACCGCGTTAGTATTCTGCCTTGAAATTACATTTTTTAAATAAGCCTCCATAGTTGTAATGAGCAATGAACTTGGCTCTTCTGACCTTCTCCTTCCCTGGGCTTCGGCGCAGAGTGGAGTGTGGGGAACCTCACTCACCAGGAGCCGGCGCGTGTTTGTGCCTCTGCCCCTGCCTCCAGCCACCGAGCGTGGGAAGGGCCCAGCACCCTCATCTGCCCTAGCCTGACTCGACACGATCAAAACTGGTAGCCAAGTTTCTGTGCTCTTCCAACTCACGGCGAGATACCTGCAAACAGCTGCAGAGAAACTGGTGTGTTGGTGTACCACAAGGAGAAAATGGTACCTGATCTGACCCAGAGGTACTTGCTCATCAAAACTGACTACACATCGATTTAGAGAATATGGATATACAAAAACAGTCAATAAAATGATTCCACAATTCAGCTAAGACCATCCTGCACTGAAAATGCTCTTCAGTAATTGGGATCAAAGCATTAAGTTCAAAAACCAATCGAGAAAACCCGCAAGCCTCCTGAACAAGAGGGACACAAACCACCTGCCGTAGATCTTACCCGACTAACCTAAACTGAGCTTAAATTTCCAGTATACTGAGAAGCAAATTTGCCTGGAAATTTGCATAAAATCAGCCATAGATGATGGAGGGAGAAGCAATGAAAAGTTCACTGAGTGACTTCAAAAACACAAACGGGTGCAGGAAATCTGGGACGCTGGCAAAGATTTGCTACTAATAGAACAAGGGGTTAAATTTGTCAAGTAAATTACGCGCAGAACATTCTCCTCCCAGCCCTAGTTAGCCGTAGTGAGCCTGAGACAATGGGTAATTCATTACCCACGCATCTCCGTCTGAACAGGGCAACACAAGTCATTTGGCGTCTGTAGACCTAATTAGGTGTCATTAAATGGACTGATGCTCGTTTTCCTGCTGCACGACTGAGGAGGCAATTTGTTTGTGCGATACAGTTGCGAAGATGGAGGAAGCGTTAAAATCCGCTTCAACTTTGCACGATGTGGCTGCAACTGGGCCTGCAGCAAACCTGGGGTGGGAGTAAGGCGGGTACAACACGGGACGGGCTTTTGGCCCCCCACACCCTTTGTGGGAAGAGCGCACAGTGCCGATGTTCAGTTTGCTATCGAATGCAGCAGGCCCTGCACAAAGTACACTGAAGCAGTGGAAATATGGAGGGAAGGAAGCATAAAACCCTAACATCTGGAAAAATCCCTCCTTCATGAGCTATTTTACACTTTTTTGTGTTTTATGCACTGCTTCTCCTTACCAGAGACAAGCACAGGCCACAGGCCACTGAGGTCCAAGTAAGGTTTCCCAGAGAATCCTTCAGGCATTTCCCCAGCGGCGTTCAGCGCCTCTCCGCGCAGCCCCGAGCCGTCCAAACGCAGCCAGGGGCTCAACGCCGACCTTTGGGCACGGGAATTGCTCCCAGAGGGCTTCCCGCGGGCTGCGGCCGCAGCTCCCCATCATCTCTCTGGTTAACAAAAACTCTGCCGCAAGACTAAGGTAGGTGGGACACTCGCAGCACCTCCTGCTCCGGCGTGCAGGTAACTGCTGCTGTTCACCGAACAGCTCAGCTGAGCCCCAGAGCGGAAACAAGCCAGCGTTTTGAGGCTGCTCCAATACATGGACTCTGCGAAATCCAAGGCCCGTTTGTTGTTTGGGGATGTACCTAAAACACATACAACCAAATGTTTTTGCTATATCTGAACCGATATCCTGTTTGCTTTTCTTTGTACTTTAAGCCGAGCATTTACCAAGGTACCAGAATAACCGAAGTTGCTATTAAAGCAGGTACTTTTTCTATGGGGTGATGTAAACGCTTTAGATACCACAGAAGGACATTTACCAGGCAGACCCAGTTTTGGATCTGGATTAAGGAACGTCACGTGAAAATGCTTCGACAAACTGCTAAAGGCACAGAGCAGTACAAGTTTAGAGAATTACCGCTAGCAAAAGCACCGTATCAGATCCACAGACATACTCAGTGATGACACTGAACCTAACCAGGAAGGCGTTAGAAAAGTTGGCTCTGCTGCGACTGAGCTTGCCTGCCCGCGCAGGGGATACAGGTCGTGTCCAGCGTCCATCCAGCAGCTTCCAAACTTCTCCAGCGCAGAAGTTTCTTGGGCAGTGCAATGGCAGCTGCAGCAAAGTTCTCTGCTGAACAGCATCCGCCGCTACTCCAAAGCCCGGATGGCATTATCTACGCCACACGCTTGTTGCCAGGACGCTCGGGAACAACCACCCAGAATCACTGATGTTGAAATTCTGTAAAATGTGGCAAAAGGCCTATGGGCTACACCTCAGACAGCGGGCGTTAAGAGACAGATTTCCTGCACCCCATAAAAGCCACGAGACTCACCCTGTGCTGGCCTCTCAGTGCTTTAACACTACGGCAAATGGTAGTAACAACCTGAAGCCATCTTCAGAGACTGCCTTTGAAATTTGTCTCTTTCAATAACAGGTTGGTGGTGACAGCATTGCTGGCTTGGAAGGCAGCCATGGTTTGTTACACTGAAGGTAGATCGCAGTACAAGAATTGGAAGCTTTACCTACCTTACTCCAGAACTCACAGATCCCACAACCAGACAAAAGCCTCAGCCCTGGTGCCTTGTGCTGCAGGACCTTGCCGTCAGTCCATTCCAAGTGACAAAACTCACGTCTCTCCTTCAAACCTCCCTCCCTATTCGCAGACCAGAGCTGCACTGACTGGACCAGGACAGGAGCTCAGCGAAGTCACAGGCACCAAGCACTCGAGCCACACCATCTAAACACAGAAATTCAGCCAGGTCATTGACTCCATGAGGAGCCCAGCTCACCACAGACTACCTCCAGCGAACCCATCACCAGGTTGCAAACTGGGTAAGCCCCGGTTTCTCCACCGGAGTTCTACGAGCTTCTGTCTGGGGCTCCAAAAGAGCCTTAGACAGGTTAAAACCCACAGCGCACTGCAACTGGGTAGGGCTCGCATACTTGCATCCTACGAGGATGCTTTTAATACGCTACTGCAGGCAAAGAGCACTTTCCTCAAGACTGTTCTTATTTTGCTGCCTTCAGCCTCCTGAACTTCGAAGAGCCTGGGAGAACAGCAGAGAGAGCTACAAAGGCACTTAAGGCTCAGAGGAAAAGCCTATGGAGAGCTTACTTCTGTTTCTCACGTCAAGGGAACGTCGCAACAGTCACTGACACGATCAGGTGGAAGGATTGAAATAGCCAGAACGACAACCTCGACAGCGCAAGCTGGGAAAGGCAAGAAAGAAAACAGTTCAGAAGGCACCTGGGCAAACCCAGAGAAGAAGGGTCTACGGGGTTAAAAGGACAGAGGTGTGACCGCCAGCCCACCGGCACTGCGCCCCTCACAGACAGCGTCATCACCAGGTGAGTTCAGGAACGGAGGCCATTTCACAGGGAGCGAGGGTACCACAGGATCAGGGAGTCGCGTCTAAATCCATAAAGCTTTAACTCAGCCAAGCTGAGTCCTTCCTGAGGCTGCTGCCAAGTCAAGTATTGCCTGTACTGTTTTGACTGAAGTCAGCAGTGAAATTGCTACTGCTATAGCTTCATTTACCAATGACAGAAAAAGGAAGCCCAAACATTTTCTTACAGAAAACCTAACTGTGTTTGTGTTTGTGTTTTCATCGTGACACTATTTCAAACATGGCCTTGCTAGAAATAATAACCGACAGCCCTTAAAATATGCTTAGGGCAATATCTAAGGGGGTGGGAAGACAAGGAAAGGAATCCAGTACGCGCGTCTGCGAAGGAAACAGTGTTAACTTCGGAAGCAACTCTCACTTTATTAATTCACTGTTAATTATAAGGCACTAAGCAATGGATGGACTATGCACTGCTCCCTCCAGCTCTTCTCAGACGCCAACACGGCTTGGGCTGACGCTTTTGTCGCAAACATGGAAGGTGGTTTTTGTTAAGTTCTGGCCTTTGTGGTCAGGAAAAACTCAGCTTTCACATTTCCGAGCAGTTACTGGCTTTCGGGATCCCAGAGAAGAGCTGCAGCCGCGCGAGGAGCAAGGGCAGATTGAGTTCTGGTCCCGTGCATCTCCAAGGCCAGCTCCCGAGGCGGAGGGGCCCAGGACCAGCGCAGCGTTGGGGCTGGGGGCTGGCAGCGCTCTGAGGCGCAGTCACCCCAGTCAAGCGCAGACCAGGGACGGCTGCGTCCCCTCCTCTGACAACTCTACGGCTCTGCCATAAAAATCCTGCGGTGCTCCATTACCCACCATTTTCTACTCAAAGCATGCCCTGGTCATGCTCCGCGCTTGCCTGCATTGGCAATAAGCTTTAGCAGGCCAGATTCTCAGCTGGGGCCTTCCTCAGTTAATAAACTGGACTCTGTCGAGCTGCTTTACACCAGCTGCTAATGTGGCTCCTCGGTCTTTGTTTGTAATTGCCAGCTAAACATAATCCTACAGATGTGTACTTTGGACTCTCTTTTGCTAATCCCTTCAGCTTCGCAGCGGCCAATGAAAGGGGAAAAGGCAAGACTCGATTTACTCGTCGTGTCCGAGGGCGTACAGTGGTCACGTCCTACCGACTCGCTGGCGGGACCAGGGGAGGCACGGCGGGAGGACGTCACCTCGCCCGCTCCCCGGGACAGCCAGCCACAGAGCCCCAACAACTGCCGCTGATTTCAGGAGGCGTAGGACAGTTTCCATTTTCTCCTCGCAGAGAAAATTGCAGCCAACAGCTTGGTTTTTCGCCAGAGCTGTACATATGGATAAAATGGGGTCACCTCCCATTCTCAGGAATTCGACATTCACGCACAGCTGTTTTAGCTGGACTGATACCAGCGCACGATGTACCGGCCAGGGTGGTACTGCGTCTTTCAAGCTACGGAAGAAACAAAAAGGGTAAAAGGGGGGAAAAAAAGAACGGGATCATAATATTATTTCTGGTCTTGTGCAGCATTGTCAAGGAGAGAAATCTGGAACCCACAGTGTTAACAAGTATAAGCTGCTTCGACAAGGGAATATATACTGTTAAATCTTGGGAGTTATTTAAAATGCCAGTGAGTATAATAGCAGTGCTCTGAAATAACCATTTCATCTGCCTACATTACTCTAAAATTAATGAATAATGAAGCGATGCCCTTCACATTCTCTTCCCTTTCCATTCCAAGATATATTGATCAGATGACATTTATTTAAGTTTGGGATAATGTATTAATTTCAAGATAATTATTCAATATACTTTTGTCACTGTTGATATGCTTCAATGTCATACAGGGGCCAGGGGATGAATAAACTGTTATCTGACATTGCTGGACAGGGTGCTAGAAATAAATGCAATTTTTCTCCTTGAGATTCACTGTCTTAGTTTTCCCTTTTCTCTTTCCCCCCTTCGGTGGGGAGGGAGCGTCAGGAAGGCGTTCTGATGGAGCGGAGCCAGGCGAGACAGAGAAGGGGGGGTGGCGGGAGAGGCAGCACCGTGGGATGAACTGCTCTTTCGTTGTCACTGGGGTCAGCCTGATGCTTAGCAAAGCTGACAGAGCCCATCCTTAGTGGATGCCACTGCAATATTAACACTCATTTGGAGCAGATGTGGCTAAAAGCATGAAACATTGAACAAACAGCTGCCACGGATCCAGTGCCATTGCAGGAGCACTTATGTTCTATTAATGCAGTGTGTTCCCGGGGCCGGGAGGGCAGCCTTTATTCCCCTCCCTCCCCTGGCAGATGGGTCAAGCGGCAGCACCGCGGCCATGCCCACCTCCTTCTGCAGCACCTGGGGCTGCCCCGCTCAGCACCGCTGCCCCTTCACACCGCTCCAGCCGCCCGTTTGACACAGCAACGTGGGGTTTGCTCCAGATTTATTTGTACAGAGAAATGATAACTGTTTTTTTTTTTTTTAATCTTCAGTCTTTATGTGGTGCTCCACATATCACCGCAGGAGACAGACAGCAAAACGGGACAGTAAAGATTCAAAAATCCCGGCTCAGCTTTGGGAGATCTCCAGCGTAAATCTGGAGTAAATCTGTTGACCCACACAGACTTCTTTCTGGTGTGACTGAGAGCCAAAGTCTCGGCTGTCAGGTGCGCGGCGGAGAAGACTAACAACACAAAAAGCAGCCTGCACAAGAAACTGGAGAAAGAAGAAACACGTAGCAAGCACAGCGTAAGGCTCTGTTACCTCAGATTTTAGCTGAAGGCTCAAAATTCACACAGAAAGACTACAAGCACATCTCTGGATCCCAAATAAACATAGGCCATTGATGGAGCTCCCAGCAAAGTTCTTTGAAGTCAGCAGGCACGCAGGCAAGCGTATATTTGCAGCTTATGAAAAACACATGCTTCTGAAAAATTCAGCTCCTCGACAGAAGAAAGCCCCCAACAGCACCAGTGACACGGGCGCTGCAGAGTCTCTGGGCAAAGCAGCAAGATGCCGCTTGGTTCAACCGACAGGCACACACCGTGATCCCCGCATTACAACCCCCCCGAGTTCACAACGCTGCCAGAGTGGAAACCAACCTATTCATGAAGCACTCCAGCGCGTTTTAAGAGGACCCTTTCCCGCATCCCCAAGGGCCGCAGGGGCTGAGAGCAGCTGGTTCCAGAAGCGGAATCAGTGAGAAGATAATCAATTCAGTATCTCTAGAGGAGAGAAACAGGATTGTATTTGCCCCTACTTGGCTAAGCAGTGAGGGATGGGTTAGAGAATATTTTCTACAGCATTCCTTGTGGCATTGGAGCTTCTCAGGGCTTCAGCCTTCACCTCTCCTGTGCTCAGGTGCCACGTTGCTTGGTAGGACGTCACAGACCACGCGTGCCACCAAATTGCCAGTGCCTGTCACGGGACAGTGAGTGATTCCACCTGCCAAGGGGAAGGGATGATGCATAGAGGGAGGACAGGGTTGGTTATGCTGGGCCAGACTACAGAGCTCAGAGGAGCCACGCAGGTCTAGTGTCTGTTTGCCAGCAGGTTCTGCTGGACTGAAGAAGGAAACTGCCTGGTGTCGAAGGAGAACAGCCACGACGCTCTTCTCCAACAGAAGGTGTGGTTATTCCAGATAACTCACCCTACGAGTCACGGGAGCTTTAGGAGAGACTTCTGGACAAAGAACGACTCTCCTCTGGGCTTAACAGTAACAGGAGAAGAGCCTGCTGAGGGCACCAGCCTGGCCCCCCGGCTCCCTCCTCTCCTGCCTCACCCCGTGAGACAGGGACTCGGCAAGGGACATGGACTGCAACTCAGAGCCCTTGCTGTGTGCCTGCCCCGCACTGGGCAGCCTCCCCGGGCAGCTGAACTTACTCTACAGAGGTAAACGCTATTCATTTATCATTAATGACCACAAAGCACCATTAACCAGGAGTCCTATTTGAAAAGCAAAAAGAGGATCGGGTTTTGTTCTATTTCGGAACTAACTGCTGAAGAGGGCCAAAACGCAGAGAGCGCAAAAAGAGCATGAGGCATGACTAAACCTCTAACTTAAGCACTATTTCAGACAGAACACGTTACAGAGAGGGCAGAAAACAGGACACTGATCGCTGGGACCCTAATCACTGTCACCTCTTCCTTTCTGTTTCCTCCACCTTGCTTCTGGTCACCGACAAGACTATCCAACAGGATCGTGTTTCTATACATGTGGAAAGGACGTTTCCGATGCCTGCAGATCTCTAGCACTTAACTGAGATGCAAAATACTAATGATGACAAATGTAAGTCAGTCAGATGCCATATTTCCCCCCCAGAAGCAGGTATTTGCTGTTCAGGTGTTCGAAAGCAGAAGCGGGCACTGGGACCCGTGGGACGAGCTGCAGAGGGGGACACGCGACTCGGGTCTGTGACACGGCCTGCTGCGACGCAATGCAAATTCTCCCTTCGGTGCGGTACATCACCCTTGGCTTTGCAGCCTGTGCTGTTCGCCAGCTGACAGGGATTCCCATTTTCCTCTCGCTCGTCCTAGTTCAACCGAGGCTACCTTCGGTTGTGTTGAACCCTGCCTTTTCTTTTTATTACTCTTTGACGCCTGCATTTGCATAAGCCACAATGATAACAAAAAAAACAACCCCAACCCCAAACCAGTGAAGAAAGGATCAATAATAGAGGGGAAAAATCTTCTATTCTCAAGCGAAGTGAGATGCCACGAAAGCAGAAATGACGCCGTGGCAGAGCAGGTTACACTGGCACAACAAAAGAGCACCTCCTCCCTCCCTCAGCACCACCACGGGACACAACGGCAGCATAATGAAGTGTCATTGCCGTCATTAGCGACATGACGGACTGTCCTCCATTAATTCACCTGATGGTCAGGTCTGCCCTCTGTTCACCTCCTTCCACCCTTCCAGCGTGCTCCTAATCCTCAGACTGCATGTAGCACAGTCTATAAATCAAACTGTCGGCAGTTCCTCTTCAAAATGAGCAAAGTCATGTGCTCAACTTCACTTTCCTGGGTCTGTCATCGTTCTGCATACGTATCAGCTTCTGATTTACTATTTGTTATGTCCCTGACAGGAACGGAGATGAGTCAGCATCGGCAACTCCCCAAAGGATCCAAAATTCACACCAGTGACAATTCTTGTCTTTCCTAGTGCCTTTCCATCGATTAGCAGAAAGCAGAAAGCTGTATTCCCCCACTCCTGTATGCGTTTCTTAGTTCTTACGCGTTCAAAGCTGATACGTAACAAACGGGCAAGGAAGAGGCTAAGAAGATTCTCAAGGTCCCTCTGCCACTGCAGATTGTATAGCGAGACCCGGAGCACCCCAGCACACCACAAACCCAGCATCTCTAAGAGATCCTGCTCAATCACGCGACAGCACATAACCAGGATGAATTTGGAACTCAGTGTTGTGTGCGTAACATGAACAAGCCACAATCCATTCCCAGGATGCACATAAGCCTATATTCCTTGGAAGAGATGCTCAGAAATTATTGTGGGAGGTATTTGCGAAAAGCCTGCGTGACTTCGCAAGTCAGCGAGAGTTGTATTTTTAATTCACAAAAAGCTTTTGCAAATGTCGCAATGTATACATATAGTTAATTTAAATATATATTGGACAGCCACAGAAATACATGTGTGTTACACGTCTATGATTCACAACGCATCCCGAGGAAAGGGCCAGGAAACTTGCATCCAATTTATGCCGTACTTCCATAGGAAACAGACACCCGCTCCTTAAGGCCTCTGCAGACACTGCTGCATTTGTTTCTGGTTTCAATGACCCACACTGCCATGACAAGGAAGTCGGCAGCCCAAACTAGCCCCTGTGTCTGATAGCGCTCTGTTCCTAATTGGCCTGGAGTGAATTCTGCGCTTCTCCTCACGTGGTGTGAGATACTGAAATTAACACCCAAAGAGTTAAGCCACCAGGCCCTTCTCAATCTCGAGACCCTGGGTCAAGACTTAAGTTGCTGGGAAACAAGCGAACACAGCCCTTGGTCTTTCCCCCATGCTTTTCTCCCTCTTGAAATAACATATTAATCTCTGTATCCAGCCACACAAGCTGACAGAGAGACACCGATTCACGCCCTCTGATCTGTGCAGAGGAGCTTGGCGCTGGCACCAGCCCGGAGGCGAAGGGCACCACGGCGTCCCCGCCAGCAGAGAGGAGGGGTGGGGGGACACCCAGCAGAGAAGGTTGCTGCCAGCAGCAGAGCCCTGAGCTGGGCAAGGTCAACGCTGATCTCTCCCATAGCCCGGAGGGGAGCAGGACCAGCCGCGGGACTCCTTGCACACACAGCCCGAGCCCACCGCACAACCCAGCTGGTTTCCACCGCACTTCGGAGCTGGGCAATCTTCTGCTACCTCCCTTTTCCGACCAACCCAACTATCAAAGTGGTTTGATATCCTGCGATGTAAAGCACTACAGCTAAGCGAGACCGTAAGACCGAAGACCAGGACTGACTTGTCCTGTGCGTGGACCAGAGACACTCCGAAGCACCAGATCGAGTTTTGGTGGCAGACAGCCGCCTCTTGGCAACAAGTTCTCAACTACAGCCCTCCTTTCCAATCCCATCGGGAACCCGGCCCAACCTTTTTGCTGTGGGCTTCAGGTTCAACAGGCACATTCTTTCACGCATTCCTTCTCAGTGTTTCATTACAAAACAGAAATAAAAAACCACCCCCGAAACCGTAACACCACAACCCAAGCCTGCAGTCAGGAGGATGGCTTTCTTATTTGTTTCTTTCAAAGGTTTGTCTTCAGTCTTTGAATAAAGGGAAGAAAATCTGTATGACAAGCAAGGTTATTCTGATTGCATCTGACAGCTTGAAAGTGCACCCCTTCCTCCTCAAGAGACTTTGATCCTCTGGCTAACAGGACTTGTAGCTGCAGAAAATTACCTTGTCATCTGCACCACAGTGTTACAGGCTGGTATTGACAGTGCAAAGTGTCAGTAACCGATGCACAGACCAGCGAGGCTAAATAATTAATAATGCAAACTGGCTCCCCCTTTCCCCCCTCACCGAGCAGAGGCAGCCCAAGCCGACTGCTCACGAGGATGCTGTGAAGGCAGCTCCCTGTCTCGCCCTGGCTCAGCAACCCCAACCCTTACTAAAAAGCCGTACCAGGACAAAGCCAAGGCCCTCAATAACGAGCAGATACCCAACGAAGGGTGCGTGGGAACGGCAGAAGTTTGCCAGCTACTGCATTCACTGGCGGGGCACAAAAGCAGCGTCTGCACTTCCACTCTGAACGCAGGCTAAATCAAAGAGTCCCCCAAGTAAAAGGTCAGTGACTAATCCACCGAGTGCAGCACAGTGTATCGCTTACCCCGCCTTGTTATCACACGTGGAGGCACAGGGGAAAAACAGACAGAAAATCTATCCTGGTCGGAATAACACCTCTGGCTACCGGCTATGAAAAGTGCATTTCTAAAAGCCATGTCATGATTGAGATGAAGCAGGGAGGGCAGGGAAAAGCTGAGCCACCTGAAGGGGGAAGGTACCGGGTGAAGCAGACAGGCGAGGGGTAAAGTATCACACTCCTGTATTTGGTTGTTTGCAGCTTTACAGCAATGCCCAGCTCCCTTAAACGCCCAGTGGAGCATCTCCATTGAGCGGCTCAGACTCTCCGACCGCTGGAAAAGTCTATCAGGATGGAGAAGGGACGTAGAGAAAAGTCAAGAGGCACAATTTTTAGCAGATCATTTTCCTAACTTCCCCCACTCCTTAGGTGTTCTTTGGACTTCCAGGCTGGCTGCCTCCTCTTTCTGTTTAGCACAACTGGAACGAGCCACCTGGTCTGCCCAGTTTGCTGAAATTCACCTGAAGCTTTCTGCTCAAGAAGTGGCGCTGTACAGCTTAGACGAGCCTACCCTCTTTCCAGTTCCTACTTGTAGTACAGAGCATACAGTCTGCACTCACCTAGGGCAGCGCTGATGAACCCGTGGTCGCCCTTTGCTCCTTCTGCCTTTATCAGAAGTTTATTCTATTCTGCACACTCTTAACACGTTTCAGATCAAACACAAATATCGAAGCCAAAGCAATTTGCATCTATCACCTGTAATCAAGATCACTGGGAAGGCTGCTGTGGCATCCCGGGCTTCACCTGCCCCGCGAGTTCAAAGGCTACAGCAATAACCATTAGCATATTTCCACAGACAGGGCAAGCAAATGAGCGAATATTTAAACAGTGCCAAAATATCACAACGCTCCCCCTCTGCCTCAGAATTGGATTTGTCAGTTCTTAAATTGTGTGCGTTTTCAAGCAACGCAGCTTGCTGTCTGAAAAGCCATCACACGGTCCCCATTTCTATAGCAAATTGCTTCATAAATGTTAAGTTAAAGGATAACGTTACATTTCCCATTGCAATTAGGCAGTGCCTCCTGACAGACACAAGTAATGTGTTCCATATATAGTTCGTTATTTACCAGGAAGGAAGCTGGAAAGATTCCTGCTTTCATGAGCAATTGGATACAAATAAAATCCGGGGCCAAGCGCAGAATGCTTTTACCTCCGCCGCTCACCGGGAGGCTCCTCACCGGTACCACACTCCAGCGGGGACAAAGGAGGAACGAACAAGACTATTTTCCCTGAGACAATGCACCTGTACTCATTGGATACGTGCTTCTCGGAGAAAAAGGAAAAGCGCAAGGCAGACAAGTAAACAGATGTCTACCAGCAGTCACCAACACGCGTCACATGATGGAGTCACCTCCCAAGTGCTGAGATGTCACCTGCGAGCTCCGGACCGGACCCAAGGGCTGGCTGGCGGCTGGCTCCAGGGGCCAGGGGCCCGAGAGTGGGAGGAGGTAACAGGCTACGACCACATGTCAACTGGAAGATGGGGTGGAATTCGTTTTGCTGTTACACAGGCGTATAACTGAAGACTATTTCAAGGAAAAATCTAGGAGGTAATAAGCAAGTTCGTGGTCCATACTGGAAACTGTGTGTTCAAACTACCAAAGTGATCCAAAACCCCCATCCTGACCGATTTCCAGTGCAACTCAGGATCCTAACCCCCTCATGCTTTTTTTCCGGAAAAGGTCATCACTTCTGGTTTTGCCATTTTACCAGGGTTTATTTAGTAGAGAGCTTCCAAGACTAATTTTTCAGCAATGGCTTTGATACTGAAGGAACTGACTCTACACCAGCAGGAGACAGTAGGAAATACCCTGTCAACCCCAGGAAGCAGGATCACACCCTCGCTGACGATTCACCAGGAGAAGGGATGGCTCCTAAGCCTCGCACATGCTGACATCTAAGTTTTAACTGAGGTAACCCTGATGAGATCTGACTGAGATCCAATTTAATTTCTCAACCAGGCTGTGATCTTTATTTACCTGGATGCTGTGTCGCTACTGTCAGGTGGAATAATTCTGCACCGGGCTTTTCCGAGTCGCCCAGTAGAGGAACAGCTGTAAGGGGAGGTCTGGCGAGACGAACGATAGCCACGAGGAGCAGCTCCATCAACTGGCCTAGCGCTGAGCGCGGGCATTTACCACGATGCATCCCAGAACTGCATTTAGCTACAGCCGCTACACGCAGATTATCAAGGGGTGAAGCAGGTTTCAGATTTGACCAGCACCCTGCCAGCAAGCTGTTTTTGGGGGTCAACGGGAATAACTGACTGAAACGTGGGTCCATCCTTGGGGTGCCAGATGCCTGCGTTCAGCTCCCGCTCCCGTCGAAGGCTCGCCGACACGAAGCTGATCACAGTCAGCCGGCACGTGAGGTCCCCCCGGTAAAGGAGGAGGTAAGAAGCCATCCTCTTTTCCCACACAGCGCGTTTGCTTTTGAGATGGCAAATCCCTCAACCAAGGAATGCGCTCGCTCAGTATTTATAGACAGCGCAACTCCGGCAGTCAGGGTATTACTCGGAACATCAAGCACTGCTACAGCAATAAAGAGTACAAACCAGCAAGTCAGAGGAACACAAGAAAGGTGTTTTCCACACTGTCTGTCTAGTTCTGCTTGAGATAGTATTACAAATAACATAAAACCCTCCCGAGTATGAAAAGCAACCATAGTGGTTTTTGTGGAGACGAGAAATAGGACAAGAGAGGAGGAACTGGAATGTTAAACTTTAGATTTAGGTACCGTTCTTTTCCTTCTAGCCATTTTTATATATCAAACCATTTCCTGGCAATAGGAACTTGCATTTAGTTCATGAAATAGAAGTAACGCCCACAACTTATTAATTTAGAAGGAAAGCCATCAGAAGGATGCAAAGGGGATCAGGCCTTATTGTAAGGAAAAAGTCAACAAGCTCACTGTCTTGGCGGCTCAGGTAGAACAAACATATACCGCTAAGTACTTACAGGAGTAACACCACATCCACCTCACGCTGACTCCCCTGCCCATTGCCTGGCCCCACAAACACTCCAGCTCTGTCAGGGGAGCCACTCACAAGAGGAAAGGGCTCCGTGGGGCCAGTTCCACCATTTAAACTCTCTTTTCCATGTTGTGCTGCCAGCCATCGGGCTCCTTTTGATTAAAAAAACCCAGAAATCTCCAATTATAACCCAATGGTGGCTAACCCAAACTAGTGGAACTTCTGCACACCCTTTGCATCCCTAAACGTCCTATCTGCTATAATAAAAGGCAATTCATCAGAGTTCATTTAGAGCCGAGATGCAGGAATACCTCTAACTACTCCAAAGGGGGCCATGGAAGAGTATTTTATTCATAAACTGAGGCTGCTGATTTTAATTAGCGGAACATATAGATTATTCAATAATGCTCACAAAGGACTTCCTCTAGCCGTCCCCATGTCCCAGGAGACAGAGCTAGTACTTGGGCGAACTGTTCTTCCACAGAAAGAGAAAATGTCAGTAACGTAACGCACCATGCGACGAGCTTTGAGGGAGACTGCTAACGGTTCGTTTGAAGGACAGGGCAGAAATTGGCTGGCAGTAGGCTGGTGCTCGGCACCCACACCCCAGCACAGAAATGCCTCTGGAAGAACCTCCTCAGAAGCTACCTGGTCTCCTTTACGCAAAGGAGCCATGGCAGCCAAGCATCCCGACTGCCCCGTGCTGTACCAGCACGGGTGTATTCTCCTGTTATAGCGTCCCAGTCTCCCTATGGATACAGTAAATCATGGGAAAACACAGCTGAAATCCACAGTCCCAGCTAAAAATTCCTTGGTACTGCTGCTATCGTCCCCATTTTCAAAGGCCTGTAACCGGGAAACAGGCTCCCTGGGGGCTTTCCCCGATGCTCTGTGCATCTTTGTGACGTCTAACACAGCAGCCAAACCCAAGGGAACGGCTTAGCTCTGCCACCAGCCCAGGCCCTGCATTAGCAGGAAGATGCCCGCGGATCCAGCTTGCAGGAAGCTCCGGGGGCTGCCCTCGCCCGTGCTGGCTGGGCACCGGCACCCAGGCAGGAACGACAGGGGTGGGAGAAGCCACAGGCTTCCTCTAAACACATCTCATCCCGCGCGGTGCTAAGGGCGGAAGGGAAGCAGCTCGCAGAAATGCTTGTCAGTGCTTGATTCAGAGAAAATTTAATGAACAAAAGGTCAAGTCACTCTAGCATGCCATCATAATCAGACACGTGCTAAGGCAGGGAAAATAATGATGGAGACATACAATTTGGCTGAGCTTAAAGGGCTGATTCCTATTTTCTTTCTGCATCACATTCTAATCAGGCTAAACATCACTCCTGTCTGCTTTTGCTAGCCAATTTTTAAGGAAGCCTTCATCTCTTCAGGGTTATTTCTGCAGGTTTTTTTTTCCCCAGAGTTTTTTCTACTCCAAGAGGAGAGATTGAGCAAAGTGTGATAAAAAGTGTTGAAGTGTTGCCTGAACAAAGGTGAAGTCAAAGCAAGAAAGAAAAAGACGAGGCACTTGCCAAAATAATTTGTGCAGGTTGCAGAGATGAATTCAACGATCCTTCGCAAGGGCGTAAGCAGAAACGAGTGTGTGTGGATTGGTTCTTCGTCTTCCTTTTCTAAGAACCCCCCTGTTTAAAAACAAAAGCCAGACTGTTAAACCTATCTCCAGCCCCGTTAAGCCCGTGGAAAGCCCGCCCTCAGCTTCAGTGCAAACACAACACCCACGTCGAACACCACCGGGAGCTTCGGGTATTGTCCTGGGGAAGAGAGTGCCCTGGCTGGACCAACAGAAGGCCCTCCCACAACTGCAAGCCCACAGAAAGCCATGGCGGGCCCAGGAGTCTTCATGCGTTTTGGATTTTACACCCCGCCGAGAACTCCCCTCAAGTACAATTTTCCAGGTACCAAACCCGGTAATTTCCCAACCACAGTCCAAGCCTGACCCCCCCACACACCTTCCCCAACCTGGGGAAGCTCCGACTGCCTGCACAGCCAAGGCAAACATCTGCTCCTCCTCTGAGCAGCCCCTGAACCCGAGCGAGCTCCGACTGCTTTGTGCAGCAGGGCTCGTCCCCAGCCCCCTGGCTTTCGGGCACGCAGCGGGGAAGAGCCCTCTGTGCACAGAGCAGCAGGCCCCTGTTCCCCAGACCGGGATATTCCTTTCTCCAGCCTATTCCACAGCTTACACAATCACTGTAAAAATTCCTACCCAAAACCAGGACGTGTGCGTGGCACCTGGGTAAAGAATGCGGAGTGAAAAGGAGATTAATACCTCCAAACAGAGCATGACTTTTAACTGCCCATTTGCCTTTGCCGTTGTGGCCAGAATTCACGACGCGTACAATTCAGAAGAGAACAGCAAGGCGTGCCAGGACCTCGCTGAACCGCCCTCAGGACTGCTCTACGCATGGACAATAATCCTTTGGGGCTCAGACTCTGACCTGGCCATTTCCTCCCTCTCCTGACACACCCTGCTCCACCCCACCGTCTCCAAAATATTCCCTGTTTCGGGGAAGCCGGAGAAAACATCTGCTGCCTGCCAAGGTGCCCTTCTACAGCAAGGAGATTCTCGTAGGAGATCAAACAATCCATCCTGGGGAGACAGGACCAGACACGCCTTCCACAGGGAAGAAGCAAGACAACTGAGGGTTTGAACCCTCGTTCTTCAAGGTAACCCAGGCTCCAGGACACCCGCGTGGAGCAGAAGAGGGGGAACGCGCACATATGAACAGGGCTCTGCTGGGTCCACCAGAAGGTGCACGTAGCCCGGGGCCGTGTATCCCACGACGGTCAGCAGCAGACGCCCGAGGAAGACTATATGAACTGCGTGAATGCAGAACAAGACCCTCTCATGAACATTCCCCCCCCACCCCACAAAAAATGCTCTAATGGGCCGAATTCATAGGAATTGGGCCCCTGGGAGTTGAGCTGGCAGACACCAGCTTTCCCTGAGTGGGGGTGGCTACAGTGACACCCAGCGAGAGGCAATCCTCTTGCTTCCTTCTGGTCTGGTCCCACCTGGCTGCCTACAGGCCTGCGAGGAGTCGGGCCCTATCATTATGCTGCCCCGTACGACAAAGGTTTTATAGCCCGACTGAAAAAGCAGATATTTTCTGCTTTTTCTTTTTTGGGTGACCCGGGGCGGGGTGAGCATGGAATAAATGGCATAAATAACCAGTTGTACGCTCAGTGTGTGATTCTTGTTGAAATCCAGCGTTGGAACAGCTCCCGAATCGCACTGCTACCACCTCCACCAATCTCTTTTGCATCTCATTGGCATTTGAGAACGTTAATTGACTCATTATTTCAATTCATATTCAGGGAAGGAAGTTGATTAAGGCAGGCAGATGCAGAATCTCCAGACACATTTGTAGCCGCGTTGTTGTCCCGGCAGTTTACCCGAGTTATTAGAATACTTAGGAGGTAATAGCCGGGAGAACAGGGAACGAGCCCCGGGAAGGGGGGGCCCTCGCAGAATTTGTCTTCAAGCCCCGAGGACGCGGCCCTGCCCTTCAGCAGACCTTTCCCTGCCAGAGCGCCAGCAGAACGGCAGTTCTGCCCGAGCACACGCACCAACGGCTCCCGCACAGCCAGAGCCTGCCAGGAAAGCACTCGCCACTGCTTGGCTTTGGGTTTCACCTGGGGAGGAGAGCCTTCCACTGGCACTCTCTGCCAGTATCTCATCACCTTTTTTTAAAAGCACAGGCGCTGTTACTTTCAAGACCATGGCTCTGTGTCAACGTAAAACGGGGCACGAATTTGCATCCTACGTTTTTGCAGATGTTGCTAGCAGAACGGCAGGTAAGATGCAGTGAGGAATAAAGAAGAAACATCTTCTCTGGACATTGTCAAGTGTCTACATATCGCGGTTGGGTTTAAAACGCCCAGGGCTCTTCTCGGGCCCACAGGCAGCTGCACCTACTCGAAGTCTTTGAAAAAGCTGAAATCCTTTTGTCGCTTCTTACAGAAGGGAACTGCACTTTCAGTAAGGGTCTGACCCAGAGAGAGGGAAAAACATAAAATATAGCAGCCAGTTGTCACCTGATCTTAACCTATGTACGCCTTGCAGTAGCGTCTGGTGGCGACCACATTAGAATTTCTATTGTGCCACCTCCACCACCCAAACCATCTCACACTATACCAAACAGCAGGGTCTGTTTCAAGAAAGCTCCTGCTGATAGGCAAGAGCTTCACACAAATAAGGACAGGAGGGTGCGCGACGTCCCTGCCCTGCGGCAGTGCAGCGTTGGTGCTGGTACTGAGAGCCCCACTCCTCACTACCAGTCTCTACCTTCAGATGCACAAACACCGGCCTGAAGAAGGAAAATACCCCTTAGGGAAGTGTATTAGGAGTGACACCGCGACAATAACGGCTCCTTTAGAGCTGTTATGATCTGTCACGTAAATACATAATTAAGGACTTGTTAAAATGCAGATTATGTAAATATATATTAAGGGTCTTCTTAAAACGCAGATTATTGACCCAGTGGAACTGAATGACTCCTCTGGAGCTGTTCATAAAGCCGTATTTACATTTCGAAGCACAGATTACCAACCCAAAACTCTAGTAGCGTCTCCTTTAGTGACTTTTCAAACTGCCTGTAAGGGTATCTACGAGGAAAAGAGACACTTATAAAAAATCTTCTGGACAATCGCCATCCGTGTACAGGAGAGGCTCCTCAGCGGAGGGGGTCTTTTTTTTAAAGTCGCAAACCAGTTGCTCAGTGCCTCACTCCAGCTGCTGCTTCCTCAGGTCAGGGAACTCTGGACACGCACCCACGCAAACACACACTTTTCCCCCTACCGTAACGAAAAGCAGCAGCTCAGCATACGGACTCAGGCCAGCCTTTCGCGCTTGAGAAGGTAATTAGCCATAAAGTCATGCGATGCTACCAAAGAAAATATCAAGTAAAATTAAGAACAGTCTCTAAACCAAAGCAGCCTCCTTGCAACAACCAGCAGCTCTCCATCTCTTACCAAGCTCCACACACATCTCTGCACCAGGGGTATTTTTGCTGCTTTCCCAGAAGCGCATCCTCTGAACCAGAGCCCATAGCTGGTACGTGGCTGACACCTTCTACTGCAGGGGCACAACTCGCACGGGCATTGCAGGTGTGTCTCTATAGCCATTCATCTGTACCAACCAAACCTGTACCTAGCTAAATCAGAGAGCTTGGTGGAAGTCAAATTAAAACACCGACCTGAAAGCTTTTCAAAGCAGTGCTGTGCTGCTCAGCCCAGCAGCGGCAGACGTCTAGGGTCACGCAGCACGCCCGACTGCTGAGAGAGGAGAAAGCAGAAGCATCCAACTGTTCGGAGACAGAGACCCGTCCTGGAACGGAGATACCAACCGATACCAGACAGGGCAAGTCCTTCTCCAGGGAGCTCTACTCAGAACCACCTCCTGCCTCCCAACAGCTTTGCTTCATTGCGCAGCTTGGCTTTATCCAGGGGATAACTCACAGCTGCCCCCCAAGGAAAAAATAATGGGCAAATAAACCAAACAACATCTTAGTTCCCTCCAAGCCTTGACATTTGTTCACAACCCATGAATTGGGCAGAGTATGGTAGTTACTGGGTGGAACCATGAAACAAGACACAGGGAACAGCTTTTTGGTTGTTTTTTTCCCCCCTAAGCTGGTGTGAGGAACACAGGCCTACGACATGAACATAGTTATATCCCATCCTACCAGCTGAGGTTTTGGCTTATTGAATAGTTCAGGGGGAGCATTCGTAGGTACGCACTGCCCGATACTCCAGGGGATCAGACAACTCCACCAAGGAGGCTGCTCGCTTAAGAAACTACTTCCCATGACTTATAAAGACAACAGGTTAATTCTATCAAAAGGTAGCATTAAAAAACCCACAAGCTAACAATTATTCTAAAATCCAGACTGCACATGGAGCCATTTCAGAACCTGATAGATGCACAGAATTTCCATGGAAACTTAACCACTCAAAATGTAACACACACTTGTTAAACCAGAAGTCGTCAAAATCTGCCAAGGTAGACTTTGCCCACCAGAAGGGAGTTTAGCACTGAGAAAAACAACTTCCCCCCCCCACGGTCAAGAGAACGCATTAACCCCTAGGGTTGGTTCTTCTTTACACATAGAAGCAACTCAGTTTCTCTCCCTCAGAACAGTCACGTCTCTAAACGTTCACCAATAATGTGAGAATACAAGCTGGATTTGTACTGGTATCACTGTAGAAAATCGAGAGTGCTAACAACATTCCTTCGGAGGAATACGCACTCAGGGCTCTGTTTTCAAACAATCACTTTTCAAAGGTGTTTAACAGAAGCTGACATACCTGAGGAGAGCCGGGGAGAGAGACAGGGCAGATCTTTAAAGAAATAAAAGCCCGGATTTGAGTTGAAGAGCTGTACGCTAGATCAGGTCTTCATCGCTGCCCTGACAGAAATAGCTCTTCTGACATCAAATACGTAAGACTGCTTAAAGAGTACAACTGAAGTGCCTCGGAAAAGGGGACAGGCATCTGGCCTGAAATGCTAAGAAACAAGAAATCTACCTGATCCTGCTCAGTATTATGGAGGTGCTTGACTTGTGGTGTCTTTCACTGTTTACAGCTTGAGCTCCACGGCATAGCCCTTCTTCTTCCACTCTGGTAACAAACCGCACGGCTGACTTGGCTATTCCCACCCACTTCTCCTATCTCCTCTCTTCTTTTCCCCCCACATCGTCTCATCTTCTAGATTACAAAGAGCTCACATGGAGCGCAAAAGTCCACAGTGCCCACACGTTGCTATTCAGCTTTCTCGGAGTTTATAGATCTCATCCGTTTGTAAGCCACCTTATTTGCCATTAACATAGCCAGGTTTCAAACCTGAAGAGCTATGGCCATCAGATTACGACACACTTCTAAATAACGTTTTAGATGACTTTGGAATCAAAACCATAGGTTCTGTGTGTCAAATGAAGCTGGGGAAGCATCTCTAGGATGTTCTAACTATTACAAGGTACTTCAGTATATTTTGCAGCTACAGTTTAAATCAATTCCTTACTGAAGTAATTGTACACCATGAGACAGAACTATCAGAGTCACCTGCCACTCAGGTTGTTTAAATTACCTCCGCGAAGGAGTTGCTGCCCCACCACACGCTGCGCATTTCACAGTTTGCTTTACCTTCTGTGTTGCAGCACCTGTTCCAAACATCATGTCACAGTGTGAAGCTGAGAAACGCTCTTGGATAGCCCCGCTCCTCTCGGCCCTCCGCTCCCGGCCCCGCGAGTCAGTGCCACGCTGTCCCCTCCATCAGTGGCAGCGGATCCAGAGGTCGCTGTCAGCCTTTGTCAGGAACTGCCACAGAGAACGCTGGAAGGACGCAGCCATAGTGGGAGCCAACTTGAATCCACGCCAAATTGGACTGCGCGAAACATCGTTGAAGTTAAGGCAAGATAAATATATGTGACAGACGACACAGCTATCACCCACCCTGCTGTGGGGCGGCAGGGGGAGCGGGGCACCTCTGGCAACCTCCGACTCGGGCATCCCCCGTGAGACAGCGGCGGAGGCCCTTACCTCTGCTGGAGGCCTTTTAGGGATTAAGAAAAGGCGTTCGGGGAGCAACACTGCACACTCCAGGAGCATAACTGTACTCTTGAGAAGAAACTGAAACAGCAGAGGAGAGGTACGGAGTGTTACACCCTAAGAGGCAGCAGGGGGGAGAATAAAATCAAGATGATGCTTGGAAGGTTCAGATGAATTTAATCTGGTAGCTAAACATTCTTCCCCCAAAAGTTGCTAACCGTGTATTGAAAAAACACAGGACTGAGCTTCTCTTCCGAGCAAGAGACACAGCATTGGTGCTGACGGCTTGAAAATCCGACCTCAGCTTTTGGGAAAAGGTGGTTTGCAGAAATCATTGAGACCTCCTCAGGTTTGCCCAGTGCTAGGTCAGGCTGTTAGTCTAGCTGGTCAGAAATATTCTGAGGGAATAGTTTCCTGTCACACAGCGACATCTCGTCAAAATTGAAACGTTTAGCATGTTTTGACAATATATCACTTTTCGAAATGACAAAGGAACTTCTGATAAAGCGAATTCACTTCATTGTGACTTTCATTTTGATTCTCCCTGCTGAAATGAGGTTTTCGTTTGAACATTTTACATTTCCATATGAAAACACGGTACAAAGCGAACAAAGCATTTTGATTGACTGGGGTGGTTTTTTTGCAGAAAAGAGAACAACAGAGGTTATAGTAATTGTTTTGCTAGGCTCCGGTTCAGAAATGAAAGGTCACCGTTTTCTCTGTGATGTTTAGAATACAACCTAGACTTGATTCCAGGTATTAATTACAGCGCGAGTGGCTCTGGAAACCCCACGCTGCTGGCGATAACGTTGTGTAGAAGCGCGGGCGACACCAAAGCCTGACTCTTTTGCCCACCCTACCCACTACCTCCACAGTCAGTACAAGAACCGCTGTCCTACACACCGAGCCGGATTTGGACCCCAAAACCGCCGATGCGCACGTTTGAATTTGTGCTGCTTTTGTTTCCCCCAGCCGCCTTCCCAGCGGCAGAACCGGCCGGCTGAGGGGTGTCCCCGGGCGGCCGCTCTCTGCCCTGGCCCCCAGCCGGGGGGGACAGAGGCGTCCCTCCTCTCGGAGCCCGGCCGGCTGCTCCCGAGGGGATGCCGAGGGCCTGACCCAGCGCCCAGGGGCATCTGCTGGGCCAGGCGCAGCAGCCCCCTCGCTCCACGGGGCCTGGGACCAGGCACAGCCCCGGGAGAGGCAGGAACAGCAGGAGTTAAAGACAAGTAGCTGCCACACCAAGTGCTTTAGGGAGAATAAAAGCCGTTCTAGAAGAAAAGCTGGCTTCCTGACAAACACGTTCCAGCAAATATGATTATCTTTAAGGTCTGCTGCTTTACCAGTAGTAACTAATAATAACAGACTGCCCTGAACGCGATACTGAGCGTCTGAAGATTGAATATTCACTGTAAAAACTCTTATTTACTTGCCCTCTCTAATTACCAGTTTAATGCATAATTTGTCAAGTGCTGCCGTGTGTCTGGTGTTGCATGAATCCGAGGACGGACAGTTCCTTACACTCTAACCATGGCGGTGTCCTTTGTCATCTGCTTTTCTTCGGTGGTATGGGTTAGTGCTGTAGATTCTTCTAAAAAAGGGGATTTTACAAAACAAAACACACCACCGAACCCCAACCTTCTCCACCCACTTTTGTCAAAATTACCTGGAACTAAAGGAAGGGCAGGTGCCTCATTAAGGAAACAAAGCAAGTCCAGGTCTTCCAATCATCTCAGTCTCTATTAGAGCTCAGCTGTTTCCAAACCGGGGGGACAAAAAGCCTTGCTGTGACATGTTGCTGCTGCTTCTGATGGTCTCGGCTGATTTGTACTATTTATAATGACTAACAGGTATTTTCACACAGATGACTTACTCTGAGAAAGCACAAGACGGAGCGCTGGCACGGAGGGAAGCAGACAATGGCCCCACCTGTAAATCGGTGCTGGGCTCAAGTCTGCGCATCCATGGGTTAATCTCCTCCTCTTAGTTAGCCAAGATTCCGGCACCGGATCCCGCAGAGCGGACAAGACTCAAAAACCAGTCACGCCAGCGGATGGACATGTGCCTTGGGTATTTGCTGCTTACATTGCAGAGTGTAATCTGAACTGTGGCGATTTTGTTACGGGAAACAAACAAGCCGACAGCGTTATTTGGACCCGTTTCTCTGCTCATGCTGTGAAAAGACATTTCTGTCAAGGGCTCCTTTTACCGATAAAGTCAGATGTTGGCCTTAATTACTGGTTCTGATTGCCAGTGTCCAGCGTCTAAGATTCCTTCCTTCTTTTCCATGGAGCTGGTGATATTAGTGTAGGTTTTCCTTCTGTTTTCGAGTCTTTGTCCGTGACAGATTTCACAGCAGGAAACAGTTCTGTGGCATATGGCCACTAAATTACAGAAACTTCAGAAACTTCTGTCCATGAGTTAATTTTAAAACTGAAGAAACAGAAAATTGTTTTTAAAAAAACTAAACTAGACCACATAAAACCCTTCCCCTCTTTACCTACCCTAAAACGTACTATCTCCGTGCTGGTTTGCAGAAAGCACCGCCCCGTGGCTGCTGGATCACCCTTTCCGCGATGCAAAGCAGAGTGGTGACAGCACAGGAGGGGTGCGGAGCAGCACCCACCCGCACTAACGCCCCACAGCAGCCACCAGCGGGCCGGGCAGGCATCGCAACGGACCGGGGTCAACAGAAACTACTTCTCAGCTTGGGCCGAGAGGTAAAACGCTGCCCCAGAGGCAGAACCGGCTGTAGGGACGAAGCGCGCAAACCAGTGATCTATTTTCAACAAGCAAAAGGTGGAATGAAAATTCTGTAGGGGTGTGTAGGTGACAAAACGCTCTGTACAAGTGTGCGAAGTGTTTCTAGATGGCGTAACATTCCACAGAGGCACCAAGACTTGGACGGAAGTGAAAAAACATCAGAAAAGGTAAGTCAATAAATTTGCAGTCCAAACCCACCGGAATCTCGTGGGAAACCAGACAAACTAAACCCACACGTGTCTTTCACGCGTCTTCAATTCTCTCTTTGCCCCGTGCCAGCAGAGATGCTCCTCACCTAAGGCTGAACATGTTCTGGAGTCCAGGGGATAACTCTGTGGAAGCACGCGGTACAGGGAGATTGTCTTACGGCTCTAGCCAAAACACTGTGCAAAGATTAGCTGGGGTTTTTTTAAGCTTTACAAGTGAGGAATTAGGTGTTACGGAATGATTAGAAATGAAGGGTCTTACGTAAGATTTCTCGTGAGAACGCACAGTTATTGTCGAGCAAAGGCTCCAGCACGCGGGGTGTTGGGGAAAGCAGGAAAGCAGCTTGGCAAACACAGCAGCCTGTGGCTTTGCCACACCACGTTCACAAACGCAAGCAGCTCCCACCAAGGGCAGAAACACAGCAGCCATCTGAGGGAACGCCACTGCACGACACCTTGCGTGTCCCGGAACCAGGAAATTAAAAGTATTTTCCACAAACACTGCGTCAGGCACACGGCTCAACCTGGATGTGCTATCACCCGTAGGGGACCCCCAGAGGAGGACGCTGCCCCACCGCTAACGACGTCTGTGATGAGCCCCGCTCCAGTCCTTAGAGCGAGCAATCACAACCGCGACACACCTTCCCTCCCACCTTCCTCCCACCTCAGTTGAGCCGACAACCAAGGCATCGCGTTTCCTGCAAGCCAACGCAGAGCAGCCCTTATGCGCTGGTGCACTTCTACCAAAGCAGAACTCGGCCTCTTTTCATGATGGTATCTCTACAATCTTGGTGAGTTTTTATTCTGTAAACCAAGAAGATTAATGCTGCCGTGCAAACAGTCTGATTGGATCTGGCACAATCAAGGTTTCTTAGTGAGAAAATGTACAGTTTCCTAATGCGGCTGACAGAAAGCCACGCTCAGACCTTTTCAAAGGCTTTCAGGAGTTATTATCACAGATTAACTATGGCATGAGCAAAAAGGTTTAAAGTCCTGTTTATAGTTAGCCTATGGCTCTAAATTAGCGACTTATCTCTTAAATGATCAATTGAGTCATAGGCGTTAATGAGTCAAGTTTAGCCAGAAGGGGTGAGGAAGGAGAAGGATCTCAAGCCACTGCTTTGCAAAAAGGCAGTATGAAAATCTCAATAATTTCTAAAGTCAAACTGCATTTTAATCAATGCCTCCCAAATAAGATGAAGAAGCCACACTGTGACTTTCCCAGCTGTAAAAAAATGGAAGTCTGGTTTCACATTTGCATGATTTTGAAGGTCAAATGCCTGCTATCCAAGTCTTACTGATCCATATGGACTAGAAATGCCACAATATGCAATCATCATGAAGGCAGATTGTCTCCTGTAAATCTGTCCTTTTTGTAACACTTTCAAAATGTACCGTATTGGATGGATTATACATCCATTCAGGAAACACAAGCAATATTGTACCGAGTGTCTCTGGTTTGTGAAAACCCATGCGTACGGGTGAATATGCACGTATGTGCGTGTGTGTATCCGTGAGAGAAGCAGAGACAGATGGCCCAGTCCTGCCCTCACTGAAGTCAACGGGAGTTTTGCCATCACTTCAGAAGACGGAAGCTTGGATTTGGGCAGAAAGGCACTTTTATTAGCACAATGCTTATTCTAGCCGTGTTCGGAAAGGAAAAACACTTAACTGGTACCGGAGCAGCAAACGGGCAGGGCTGCTGGGCAGTCTCCCCTGAAGGGAGCGTGCTGCTTTCTGTCTCGTCCCTCCTCTCGGGGCAGCGGGACGGGCCGCGGGAGCGGCTGGGCAGCAGGTAACGGCAACGCTCGGGCTCCTGCGCTCCTCCGACCAGGAGAAAAGGCGGGAACTCTGTTTCGCATCAAGCCGTTACTCATTATTCTCATGCTAGAGACTTTCGAATGACACGGGTTTTTCAAGTATTTCAGTATTTCTTTTGAGGGAAGGGCTGGGAGGTCACTGCTCTCTCGCGCAGCCTAAGAGCGCGCAGAGTTTTCATTTCTCAATTTTAACAAATCACTTTACACATTGCCATTTTTTTCTTCCAGCACATGTAATTGAAAAGAGACATATGGAGACCAGCATGCAAACCCTGCAAACATTTCAGCATAGCTTCAAAACTAATGCTAATCAATTTTTTGGAACTTCTCCCTGCCCCTCCCCCC
>VYZM01011605.1:333189-344414 GCA_013398915.1 Dromas ardeola | reverse complement strand
CCCCTTCTGTTAACCAAGAGCAAGTTCTCAAGAACCCAAGGTGGTTTTTTAAAGACAGTCAGCATAACAATCCTCAGGGAGTGACAGGGTGCCTCCCCAGCAAGTCTTCTTCCTCTTGTCTTTTTTTTTTTTTCATGCCGTGCACAGCCAGGGTCACCCACAGTACTCACACAAAAGCCGCTGAGCTGGGAGAGCTGGGATCAGCGCATCTGGGGAACCACAGCCTGACAATACACAGCGGTGGTCGCATCAGGCACCGCTTCCCCTCTTGTTTTCCCATGTCCTTGTCAAGGAAAAAAAAACCCCTGTAATACAAGCTATCAAAAATCTCCTTCTGCATGATTGTGCTGAACGTTACCTGAGAACAAGGAAGGCACAAGATGAACAGACCTTTACAACAGAATGTGCATCTGCCAAGACAAAAATACCCAGCGAGCTTCTGGTGCTGGCACAGTGACAGTATAAGCAAGCTGTCTTTGCAATGATTTTGCAAATGATCCATTACAAGATTTGAGTATGAATTCTGCAAAGGCCGTAGGGCCCCAAGGGCAACACATTCCATATACCGCCACCTAAGCATTCACCAGATAGACGGGGCTACGGGCTAAAAAGAAATCCTTCCAAGACTTTTTGTACAAATGCTTTGCAACAGACTTGTGAGTTGTTTTTTCCTCTCTCTCCCTCTCTCTCTTTTTGTTCAGTTGCCTGGCATTTGCTAACCCACAAGCTGCTGTTTCCCTTTCCAAAGAAGCTCTGATGGGTGGAGGGCCAGGAAAAATTAGCCCAACTGATGAATGCAATCTCGACAGAAAATATGTTTTTTATCAGAGACCACATGTTGCCAACAGCAATTAAAGTAAAACTGGGAGATTTCATCGGATATAAGCCTGCATAAAAAACCCAGACTCACTTATCAGGTATCTGTCAGCTCGGGCGGATTACTCGCGTGCCCTGCAGCCTGCCAGCGGCCAGGGAAGGGGCAGCCACCCAGTCCCAGGTGTCGGCGATGGCACTGAAGGCAGCAGAGGACGTCCCAGCCACAGGGGCAGGAACACAAAGAGAAGCAGGCTCGCTTGTGGGGAGTCTGCTTCCCGCCCTACCCGCGCAAGTGTCAAACACCTTCACCGGCCCCCGAGGGAAGGCAGCTCTGAATCACAGCCATGGTAGACCAGAACCCGGCTTCACGTGCAAATCCACGCGCTCGGAGTTGTATTTTTATATACAGGGCCGTGCCGTGCATTTCAAGTAAGAAGTAGAAGTGACCAGAGAGAGCATTAAAACCCCAGCTGACAAGAACTTTCCCTCATTAGCGCTATTTGTGTTATATATGTTCCATTCATGAAGTGGCTGAGGCTAGGAACCTTAGCCTTTAGAGGAGCTGAATAAATCACGACAATAGGCATTTTAGTACTGAAGAATGACGGGAATTTCTATACGGGCTGTGAATCATTTTCCCAGCTACCCGTGTTAGGCAAACGAATTTACCGGGATTATTTTCTAAAATATCTAGTAAATGTTATTCAACCTTGCCTATTGTCCTGGATTTCAATTGACTACAGTACCATGATATACTTAAAAACTCACGGTGACAAAAAGCATCACTTTGCACCCTCTCTGTGTTATCCGTCAGGTCATCGCAAACTAAATAGAGTAACACCGGTTCCAACAGCGTCGGGTCCAAAACGCTAGCAAGCGAAAATCCCTTTTCCATCTATCACCACCCTGACTCCTACAGCACCTGCCCGTGTCAGTAAAAAAGAGACACTTCTCAAACAAACTAACCCTAACACACTCGCAAGCTAAGTATTTCCAAAGGTTTAGTAGCTAATGCAGGAGCTTTGAAAGGCGTGACAGAAAGTAAATGTAATTCTAGCGTTAAAAAACCCAAACCTCACAGACGTGAACAAATGAACTTAAAACAGAAAGACAGCCAACACACACATGTGCTTCTATGAGGGAAAAAAAGCCGGTGATCCAAGGCAGTATGGGCCAATCCGTTGAGCACCCAAGTCAGCCTGCGTACCTCTGTAAGGGCACAGACAGCCCCCCAAGTCTCCTTTCACAGAGCCTGGTACTGACAACCTGTCCAACAGCGGAATCTGTAGGGGAGAAAGGTAAATTTCTCCCAAGAATATAGTAGTAAGCACCATCTACTGTTTGCAAAAAAATTATTGTCCACAGACAAAGTAGAGACAAAGGTTCATTCCTTCCCGTCCCTTCCAAAAATCTTTACTATCTCCAAAACTATTCCCTTAAGGGAAGAGGATTCCATCCCCGTTTGCTGACTACTGATAATAAACGTGACTTGGGAATCAAAGCCAAGGGCATGTTTCAGATAGACAGCACAAACAGCCTTTTTTGTTTTAAAGCAAGTTTGTTTTTTTAAAAAACCAAACAACTCCCAAACTCAAAAAAAACCCCACTGAAGTTCCCAGTACAATTAGGGTGAGTTTTCGACTAGCAGCACCTCAGGAACAAGGAAACCGGTAAGATGATCTTTAGGTACCATTCCGTAAGTGAGAGGAGGAAACCAAACTCCTCACGCAGGCGATGGGGCCACAACACGGCAGCTGTGCTGGATGCCCAGCCTTGCTCAGGCAGCTCTGTGCTTGGGCTTCGGCTGTCAGGTCCCACGCGACACGTGCCACCCAGGCAAGCTGCAGTAACTCTCTCATGAGTCTGAACTCATGACAAAAGGCCATGAGTTTTTTAGGCCAAAAGGGTGTGTTAAAACACAGAGCTACATCTGCTTTCTCTTCTAAAGATGAAACCAAGAGAATTTTGGTTTTGACTAGGTGACCCAGAGAAGGACAGGTCCTGTGACTGACCTACAAATTATTTTCAAAGCATCTGTAGAAATGATTATCCTTAGTACCTAACAAACCACTAAAACTGCACACATCTGCTTTTATTACATGATTAAAATGAAGTGAATACAGAGGTTCCGAGTACACCTCCAGCTTTCTACTTCTATCAATCAGATGTTTGGTTTAGTCCTGGAGCTGAAGATTTTGCAGTAACCCAGACAGACACAAACCAGGGCTCCTGGACACTGTCCCTGGGCTACAGAGGGAACGAAAATCGGCAGTACGAAGATCTCAGCCTAGAAGCCTTTTCTGACTGCATTAAGATTTTACAGTAACCAGCAGTATCCACAAAAAGCTGGAAGAGAGCATTCACCCAGATTTAAATATACAAATCACGTTACTGTAAATTTATGTCACTCTCCACATATATGTTCTTATATGCAGAGATATCCATAGTCCTATATGCACAAAGTTCAACTGCCCAGGGGCTATAGCACGCTCAGATGTTTCGGACACAGACAACACCTGGAAAGGTGTCCACAGAAGCACATCCAATGGCGCTACAACACACGGCTGCAGTGACGTTTCCTTGTTCCCAAGCTCCAGCCTCTGCCAAAGCCCCGTTCCCAAAGTCAGCATCTCTGAGCATCAGCATCGCCTCCACCCCACGGGTTCAGAGCTGCAGCAGCAGCAAGGTAACGCACCGTGAAGCAATCGCTGCTGTAGTTTTTCTTCCTCTACAAATAATACTCAGTGATGAGTAAGCTGAAGCTGGCGAAATTCCACCGCCTGCCATAGCCCGTGCCTTGATTCACACCATAAAAGCACCAAGCCTGCTTTTACTGGAAGGCGTGCGACACCCCAGCCAGCCCTGCCTCACCTGCCTCAGCTGAAGGTCAGGTAGCCCAGCTGAAAGCAAGCCACGGCGAGCAGCTCGGCTACTCCCTGGGCCAGCCTGACTCTGCAGGAAAGCTGTGGCAGAGAGCATCCTTCAGCAAAAGCTGCTAAAGGAAATGCTGAAAGAGCAACTCGAAAGGGAGGACCCGTGCCTCTGTGGGGTTAAGAGCATCAAGGAGATTATAGGGAGACCTATTTAAATCGTCATCTTTATATTTTTAAGTCCCTGTTTATGCTAAACTTAGTAATTCTATATCCCAGGCTCTGGGACATCACAGAGACTTAAAATAAAATCACGGCTCTGGTCCGCACTTGGTCTTCCATACCTTCCTGCGCTCGACCTTTTGCTGCAGGGTGCGCCTGCCCTGCACAGCCAACCTCCTGCTCTCACGGCCATCTTGACAAGCCTTTTAGGTTTTGGTTTGTGGTTTTTTTTTCCTCCTTTTTCCCTTTTCCTCTTCCATGCTTGCGTCCTCTGTTTTCATGCAAGTGTCAGACGCTCCCCCAGTCCTTTCTCTGAGCCCACGCCACACTACTGCAGGTCCCAACACCACAGCATTTTTGCACAGCACAGATCTGTTTCATGCTCCATCTTATGGCCAGTTGGGTTCGGGCTTTTTTTGTTGGTTGTTCCTCCCTCCCCCACCTCTTACATGGCCAGAGCCTGAGCATTACTGACAGATAATCAGCTTCCATTCATTTCTAGACTAAGTCTACGGGCTGGCATTTTTGCCCCTGTCCCCACCTTCTCTACAGCGGTTGCCCCTGTGTAGGATTTACAAGCCAAAGACACTGGAGCAACATTATTCCATTTGCTTGTGTTCTGGGTCTTTCTTTTTCTCGTTTGAGGGGAAAACTCAAAACTTCGTTTCAAGTCAACGTAATCACATTGTTGGAAGAGAAGGGGATGTTCATTACTTGGGTTTTTTGTTTTGTTCTGACCAGTGAATTAAATGACGCCTAGCCATCTTCAGACAACTCCCCCGAAGTCAGACAAACTCGAGCTGCTCACACCTGGCACCGCTGCTCTCCTGGACACCAGTAACCATGCTGGTGCAAGGGCACAAGCCTCCATAGCACACATTTGGCCCTGGCTCCGTTCAGAGACTCGACTCTCCGTCCTGAAAGGCATTCCCCCGTGCCAGCAGGAGCACCTACCCTCTGCCGCGCTCCAGGTGAGACACGACGGAAAAATCTAGAAAGAAGCAAAGCTATCTAACGCTCCATGTAGTCATTGTTTCGCCAGCCAAAGTTCATGTTGTGTTGCAAGCTAAGCACAAGCAATTCTGTTGGCTTCACTGGTGTTTTCCTGCGTGTGTCATTTGAACTTTGTCTGCTCCCTCATCTAGAGGTAGAGGGTCTTGATATAATGTACCTTTCGTGGCTCATTCAAAAACCTCCAAAAATTGAACACCAAGGAAATAATTGATTTTAAGACATCAAATACATCAAGAGAGGAGTCGGCCGCTGCAGGGCTTCATCAGGACCACCTGCTCTTTGTCCGGGACGGCCACAAACAGTTACTTGTGCAGCTGCTGCCCCCGACAGCCATCTACTGCTAGGGAAGACCACCAGACGTACAATATGCTTTTATTTATTAGATATCATACCCGCACGCATAGCGGGCACGATATATAATAAATTATCGTTTTCAAATTTTAAATTCCAATTTTTATCATCAAATTTAAAATATTCTATCACCCCCCTTCTAGTTATATGATCAAAGTAGTTTTGCAAGCTCGTGATACCTGATTTTCTCATACGGAAGAACAGCCTGGCATGAACTGGTCCATGGGATGGCTTCCCAAAAGGCCTCAAGTGAAAAAGTTGGAGGCGTCCTCAAACACTGCTGGGATTGAGACGATGTCACTACACCGACACTAGCCAGGCTGGGCTGCCACCAACCCCGCACAGCTGACAAGAAACCTGCAACGCTCCTGCAAACGCAGGGAGCCCTTTGACCTTCAAGAACACAGTTGCATTTTTACATACGACAAAAAAGATACCCATATTTCTGTCTCTGACTCTTGCTGATCCATGACCGTTTCTGTCAAAAGCAATGATTTCAACCACCCCTAGCAGTATATGCTTTCCAAGGCACGCGGATCACAACCTGCGCTCTGAAGGAGTAACGCTCTCCCAGCCACGTCTGCTCCCTCCTAACGATCACTCCAAGTGACATTTGCATTTGGCCCATAAGCAGAGGAGTTCACCTGACACAGGGTGGCCCAATTAATGCTAAAGACCTTGTCTCTCCGATCCCGAGACGACACTGGATTCCAATACAGCTCCCATTTAAGACTATTAGGGAGGAATCAATCACTTGTCCCAAGGGAGCAGCGCACGGAGCTTGGTTGTCGGGAGAGGTTGCTCCTCGGAAGCGGCGCGTCAGGCTGTGCCGAGAGACTGGAGCTGACACGGAGCCCGGCTCTGCTGGCCATCAACTACTGCTGGCAGGAAGGGCAGAGGCAGGGCCAGGCAGGCAGGCGCCCACTGAGACAGGGCCAGCGCGACACGGACCGCTCCTCCCGCAGCCAACACCACACCAGCTCGGCCAGTTTAGATTGCAGGGGCAGAACCGGGCTATAGAGAGAGGGGCCAGAAAATGCCATCCTGTCTCAGAGGTTCACTTTTAAATCCGCTTAGGGAAAAAAAACGTAAAGAGAGGAGAGGGAAGCAGCTCCTTTGTCCTTCAGTAACATAGGGTTCTGGATCAGAACTAAATAGGTGCACAACGCTGTCAAGCCTATGGATTATTCTCTCTGTAACACACCAAGGCAGCAAGAAGAGGAGGAGCCATCATGGCATGGCTGATGTAAGATCACTGCCTTGTTTCTTGTAAAACAAAAAAAAATCCAGGTGAATGCAGGGCAGAAACGACACTGCCTTCTCTTTGTCAGACAAAAGATAGCAAAAGGGTTAACAAAGAAGATCTCCCTAAGGTCAGATCTAATTTAACATCCTGACTGCTGATTTAAAAGGGCAACTGTAAAGCAAAATAATAGCACTTCTAAAAAAAAAATAAAAAATACCACCACTTACAGATTTTCAGAAGAACGGAAACGGGGTACCAATACTCTGATGGAAATATCAAAACGGTTACCAGCGTAGGAAAAAATCAGAAGCAGCAGAGAGAAAGTATTTATTAGCTATTATACCTTAAATGAACGGAAACCCCAGCTAACATCAAGGCCTGCAGCAGGAGGTGCTGTGTGGGAGAGACTTCCTTGCAGAAGCCCGTGCAGAGAGGGAGGACCTGAGAACCTGGACTCCAAGGCGCTTCAGGGCAGGGACGTGCTGCTCCTCAGGTCACTGCAGTGACACCAGCGCCAGCCAGGGCAGCGCGTGCTGCTGCCGGGACGGGGACCTGCCGCAGGACCAGAACCGCGCCAGAACCGCCCAGTTGTGAGCAAATGATGGCAGCCGCAGCAGTGTCTGCCTCCTACCAAAGGGAAGCTTTACACAGCTTTTTGTCACTAAACAACGCTCACCTCTGACAGGCTTTTAGACAGCATTCATTCAAAGAAGGACAGGGAAAGAAAACGGAGTGAGCACCAAACAGCAGCAGTGTATCTAACTACTTGTTTTTATTTTATGAAGTTAAAAGTGTAGTCCTGATCCGTATAACATAACCCTCAGGGAATCACACATTTGGAAAAAAATCGGGAGAGACCACGGGATGACTGCCTCTAATTCTGATGGGGCCAGGATCTAACCGCCCGTGTTAAATTCCCAGGTCTGTGCCCCTCAGAGCCGCATCCATAAACGCCAGGTGCACAACAGGACGGCCCGGATGGGAACAGGACAGGAGACCACGCATTCAGGCCCTACTTCAGGAGTAAGCCCATCCTCTGCCTCAAGGAGCTATTTCTTGCAATAGATGGCTCTTCAGCCTAGCAGGCCATCATGCCAGCTAGCGTTTGGAACCCAAAGGTAGACGACTCCTCGAGATTCCATTTAGAGCCTTTATTTTTAAATGCGAGCGTGTGAAGCCAATGGAATACGTTACATCGGGACAGGGATGTATTCCCTGTAACTCAGGGGTTAGAGGCCGCCCCCGAAATAACTTTTTTTCCTGGAAAGACCTCTCAGAAGTTGGGGTACTACATTCCACTCTTTCTGTGGCCAGGCATAGAGAAGAACTGCCACCTACCCGGGTAAGGGACACACGCACCCCATCACCTTTTCGCAGCCCAGGAGGCACAGAACCGCCTGGCTGGCCACCAGGTGCAGCGTGAGCTCCTACTGTTTGCTACGCCGTGCCCACAGTGCCACAGGTCTCCTGGGGCAAGACATTTCGGAATAAGACAAAATCCTGGGGAACAAAGCTGTTCTGGGAGCTAACCTGTGAGTTTGCTGCAAGAATACAGCGCACCAACGGCTACATCGTTAGCACTGAGCTCAATACAGCGAGGCCGATTTACACGAGACATCATTGGGGCTATATTTCCTGCATGGCCGTAGGACAACTCCTAGTGCAAATATTTTTAAAAGGGAAGAACCGATGTCAAAACAGTCACCATCCACGAGGCTTTCTCCCCTAACAGGAGCCATGGCTTTGGACTTGAGTCCAAAGAGCAATATCCACTGCACACAAAGAAATGTTTCTGAACACATGATTTGGGAAAACCCTCGGTCACGTCCTAAACACTCTTCCAGACCACAAACATGGGGAACCTTGGCGAGGAAAGACAGCATCTTTCACTAAACCAGTGGAGCTGCTGGGAAAAGAGTAAGCAGCTTTTCAGACACATATGCCCCTCTTATTTACCTAAAAGTTCTCCTTTTCCTCCAGCTGAGCCTGCTGTTCCAATTAAGTACCTATTTCACACACTGGTATATCAGCTTCTGTTGTAATCTGAAGTATCAAATTTCATTTGATTTTTTCATTAAGTTTGTTGGTGCTCTTTTCACTACGGCTTTGAGTTGAATCCAATTTTAAGCATATGAGATAAAACTAAACATCTTTAAGACGAACTGGAGGTTGCTACGTTACCATGACAGTAGGTTCGTATTGTAGCTGGTGATGGTTTGCGCTTGCTTGGATGGTAATTACTGTCAAAATGCAAAGGGCTAGTGAACAGGGCCCATGGGAAAGGGCAGGATGACAGTCTAGGCAAGACATCCTGCTAATAGGTCTGAGAGCAATTACTGTATGGTTGATGATCACAATCCTTAACCCTCTACCTCTCAAATAGCCAAATGCCTTTGCTTTCTGACTCTGCCCCACTGGAAACCAGGCTCGCTACAGCCCTGGAGGACGGCCGCCGGCTCCGCCAAGCCACACAGCTCTTCAGCGCTGTTTTTCCAAGCGTAAGTCATCCCTCCCGAACGCGAAGCTGTGCACCGAGTCTGCGGACATCCCCGGAACAATACTGGAAAATTTTTAATAGAATTTTTTTAGGTACCTGAAAAGTACTGTATGTAATTTATTTTTTAACTATCTAAGTGCTGGCCAAACACCACAAGCACCTCCATCTAATGGTCTTATTTGATAATATCCAGCCATAGGAAATGTGGAAAAAAAATCCAGACCCTGCTTATTACAGAATACATCTTGCCTTTCCTTGTCATCTCTAATTCGACCACGCGCTGGCTCCACCCTGGCAATACCACGCTCTTCTACCAGTATGAGGAAAAGGCCAGAAATGAAGGCTGTCGCTTGAGAAACCACCACGTTCACTAAGCGTGAAGCAGTTTCGGTCTGTGCCAGGTCTCGACTGCTGCAAGGACAAACATCCCTTTGCACTTTCCTGTATTGTAGATCACTTGGTAGGTATTTTATGGGGCTTCCAGTCACAGAAGGCCCCCTGATTCCCACTCTAGCCCTGTACATTCAACATCTTTCCCTACAGGAATAAAATCTGAAATCCAACCCAGCACGTTTACAAACCAGAATTTCTGCCTATCAGGGAACCGTACTTCTAAGGTCTGTAATCCGCCTCCTGACTTACAATTCGTCTCCAACCTTGGAATGCTGATTTCCTTCCTATTTATGGTAATATTTACTTTATAGCTAGATGAATGTATTTTTAACAAAAGCATCAGCAGCAGATCCTGCCCTCCTCTGCCCGAAATCCAAATCCCAAGGGACCGGAGAGGAACCCACCCGCGTGGCTCAGATAGAGCAGGACAGTGTAATCCCAACGGGTCTGTCCACCCGCGAGTGTTCTCATGGAGCGTGCAGTTTGCCCACAGGGCTCAGGTCACCGCATCCCGGCTCCACGCGACTCAGTGAGGACCTAAGTGTTCTCAGGTGTTACGGGAACTCTCCGTAGGCAGAGACTGGCGGCACGGTCAGGCTGCCCATCGTCCCCGGGATGCCATCAGGGCTCTGCCAACCTCTGCCGCACAGAGCCCTTCCCTGCACAGCGCAACTCCAATTATAATCTCATTCCGATTAACGGTGCCTTGATGGCAATTTCATTACTCAAAAAGTAACATTTATCAGTCTATTGTAATGTGTTGTGATTGTAACTCGAATGCTAATAGCAAGAAGTTTAACCTCATTTCATTTTCAGTACAGTTAAAAACCTTGTAACAACGTTCATAAATCAGGGTTGCAAATGTCATAAAAGCAAAGTTGCGGCTCTACGGTATGCGTGTCTTCTTTTAATTTTTGTATTTCATATTAATCTCGGATCCAGTCTTTCAGAACTCCACTTACAATCCACATTTTATTTAGATTATCATTATGATAGCAGAAAAAATCCTCACCCTGCATATAATTTGCATGATTTAGGTAGCTTGTGTTTTCAATTATATTAATAACCTAAAATGAAGCATACTGATTAGAGCCCTTTCTCCCACTTAAAACGAACGTTTTCATTAGTGATTTCTTCAGAGATGCCCCTCCTTCCTCCAGCACTCCACACGCACCATAGACGCTATAGGGAAAACGCACCCTAACGTTGGTCTGGAGGTTTCCCCTTGGCACTGGAAGCCACAGACAAAATGAAAAGACCCTACAGAAAACAGTGCAGCTAGACTGGGATTCTTCACCTCATCTCTTGATTTTATGGGCAGATCATTTTAATTTTTTCCTCAAATTTTTTCAGAGATGCTTCTTAGAAAATAATTTCTTTGCGTGCTAAAGGCATTTTAATGAAAACACAGGAGATATGGATCCCGAGTTGCTGCACAGCACCTCGGGTCTGCTTCTCCCCAGGTAACCCACAGATTTTAACAACCCCATCTTTCACAGACAATAAACAACACACGCTAATTATGCCAAGCGGTTTAGGTTGGACGTGAAACAAGAGGAACCTCAACTTGTGTCTACATAGGAATAACAGCCCAGTAGCTTGCGCTCACTGGTATTACGGCAGACCCAACCGCTCCGGCTGGAAGCGCTAAGGAATCGAGTAACCCCACCACGCCAGCAGACCTTGCTTCTGAAGGCGCACAGCAAAGCCTCTGTCCCTGTCACCGCCCAGGCTACAATATGGATGTTGAAGCTTATCTACCCCTGCGTGAATGACGGGTATAAAATCATGCCGAGGAAAGGAAAAAAAAAAGGGG